>CAUVYP010000192.1:0-25686 GCA_963556195.1 Sepiola atlantica
TTACAATATGACCTTGAGCCCAGACACACATGCCATTAACTCCGTGCGGGTGAAGTCTGACAGACACGCGTCTCCCATTAAATCGTGGACATTTGACCTTGACATTCAAAACACAGGCCATTAAACGGTGACCTTGACATGACCTTGACATGAGGTGACCGTGACCTTTACAATATGACCTTGAGCCCAGACACACATGCCATTAACTCCGTGCGGGTGAAGTCTGACAGACACGCGTCTCCCATTAAATCGTGGACATTTGACCTTGACATTCAAAACACAGGCCATTAAACGGTGACCTTGACATGACCTTGACATGAGGTGACCGTGACCTTTACAATATGACCTTGAGCCCAGACACACATGCCATTAACTCCGTGCGGGTGAAGTCTGACAGACACGCGTCTCCCATTAAATCGTGGACATTTGACCTTGACATTCAAAACACAGGCCATTAAACGGTGACCTTGACATGACCTTGACATGAGGTGACCGTGACCTTTACAATATGACCTTGAGCCCAGACACACATGCCATTAACTCCGTGCGGGTGAAGTCTGACAGACACGCGTCTCCCATTAAATCGTGGACATTTGACCTTGACATTCAAAACACAGGCCATTAAACGGTGACCTTGACATGACCTTGACATGAGGTGACCGTGACCTTTACAATATGACCTTGAGCCCAGACACACATGCCATTAACTCCGTGCGGGTGAAGTCTGACAGACACGCGTCTCCCATTAAATCGTGGACATTTGACCTTGACATTCAAAACACAGGCCATTAAACGGTGACCTTGACATGACCTTGACATGAGGTGACCGTGACCTTTACAATATGACCTTGAGCCCAGACACACATGCCATTAACTCCGTGCGGGTGAAGTCTGACAGACACGCGTCTCCCATTAAATCGTGGACATTTGACCTTGACATTCAAAACACAGGCCATTAAACGGTGACCTTGACATGACCTTGACATGAGGTGACCGTGACCTTTACAATATGACCTTGAGCCCAGACACACATGCCATTAACTCCGTGCGGGTGAAGTCTGACAGACACGCGTCTCCCATTAAATCGTGGACATTTGACCTTGACATTCAAAACACAGGCCATTAAACGGTGACCTTGACATGACCTTGACATGAGGTGACCGTGACCTTTACAATATGACCTTGAGCCCAGACACACATGCCATTAACTCCGTGCGGGTGAAGTCTGACAGACACGCGTCTCCCATTAAATCGTGGACATTTGACCTTGACATTCAAAACACAGGCCATTAAACGGTGACCTTGACATGACCTTGACATGAGGTGACCGTGACCTTTACAATATGACCTTGAGCCCAGACACACATGCCATTAACTCCGTGCGGGTGAAGTCTGACAGACACGCGTCTCCCATTAAATCGTGGACATTTGACCTTGACATTCAAAACACAGGCCATTAAACGGTGACCTTGACATGACCTTGACATGAGGTGACCGTGACCTTTACAATATGACCTTGAGCCCAGACACACATGCCATTAACTCCGTGCGGGTGAAGTCTGACAGACACGCGTCTCCCATTAAATCGTGGACATTTGACCTTGACATTCAAAACACAGGCCATTAAACGGTGACCTTGACATGACCTTGACATGAGGTGACCGTGACCTTTACAATATGACCTTGAGCCCAGACACACATGCCATTAACTCCGTGCGGGTGAAGTCTGACAGACACGCGTCTCCCATTAAATCGTGGACATTTGACCTTGACATTCAAAACACAGGCCATTAAACGGTGACCTTGACATGACCTTGACATGAGGTGACCGTGACCTTTACAATATGACCTTGAGCCCAGACACACATGCCATTAACTCCGTGCGGGTGAAGTCTGACAGACACGCGTCTCCCATTAAATCGTGGACATTTGACCTTGACATTCAAAACACAGGCCATTAAACGGTGACCTTGACATGACCTTGACATGAGGTGACCGTGACCTTTACAATATGACCTTGAGCCCAGACACACATGCCATTAACTCCGTGCGGGTGAAGTCTGACAGACACGCGTCTCCCATTAAATCGTGGACATTTGACCTTGACATTCAAAACACAGGCCATTAAACGGTGACCTTGACATGACCTTGACATGAGGTGACCGTGACCTTTACAATATGACCTTGAGCCCAGACACACATGCCATTAACTCCGTGCGGGTGAAGTCTGACAGACACGCGTCTCCCATTAAATCGTGGACATTTGACCTTGACATTCAAAACACAGGCCATTAAACGGTGACCTTGACATGACCTTGACATGAGGTGACCGTGACCTTTACAATATGACCTTGAGCCCAGACACACATGCCATTAACTCCGTGCGGGTGAAGTCTGACAGACACGCGTCTCCCATTAAATCGTGGACATTTGACCTTGACATTCAAAACACAGGCCATTAAACGGTGACCTTGACATGACCTTGACATGAGGTGACCGTGACCTTTACAATATGACCTTGAGCCCAGACACACATGCCATTAACTCCGTGCGGGTGAAGTCTGACAGACACGCGTCTCCCATTAAATCGTGGACATTTGACCTTGACATTCAAAACACAGGCCATTAAACGGTGACCTTGACATGACCTTGACATGAGGTGACCGTGACCTTTACAATATGACCTTGAGCCCAGACACACATGCCATTAACTCCGTGCGGGTGAAGTCTGACAGACACGCGTCTCCCATTAAATCGTGGACATTTGACCTTGACATTCAAAACACAGGCCATTAAACGGTGACCTTGACATGACCTTGACATGACCTTGACATGAGGTGACCGTGACCTTTACAATATGACCTTGAGCCCAGACACACATGCCATTAACTCCGTGCGGGTGAAGTCTGACAGACACGCGTCTCCCATTAAATCGTGGACATTTGACCTTGACATTCAAAACACAGGCCATTAAACGGTGACCTTGACATGACCTTGACATGAGACATGAGGTGACCGTGACCTTTACAATATGACCTTGAGCCCAGACACACATGCCATTAACTCCGTGCGGGTGAAGTCTGACAGACACGCGTCTCCCATTAAATCGTGGACATTTGACCTTGACATTCAAAACACAGGCCATTAAACGGTGACCTTGACATGACCTTGACATGAGGTGACCGTGACCTTTACAATATGACCTTGAGCCCAGACACACATGCCATTAACTCCGTGCGGGTGAAGTCTGACAGACACGCGTCTCCCATTAAATCGTGGACATTTGACCTTGACATTCAAAACACAGGCCATTAAACGGTGACCTTGACATGACCTTGACATGAGGTGACCGTGACCTTTACAATATGACCTTGAGCCCAGACACACATGCCATTAACTCCGTGCGGGTGAAGTCTGACAGACACGCGTCTCCCATTAAATCGTGGACATTTGACCTTGACATTCAAAACACAGGCCATTAAACGGTGACCTTGACATGACCTTGACATGAGGTGACCGTGACCTTTACAATATGACCTTGAGCCCAGACACACATGCCATTAACTCCGTGCGGGTGAAGTCTGACAGACACGCGTCTCCCATTAAATCGTGGACATTTGACCTTGACATTCAAAACACAGGCCATTAAACGGTGACCTTGACATGACCTTGACATGAGGTGACCGTGACCTTTACAATATGACCTTGAGCCCAGACACACATGCCATTAACTCCGTGCGGGTGAAGTCTGACAGACACGCGTCTCCCATTAAATCGTGGACATTTGACCTTGACATTCAAAACACAGGCCATTAAACGGTGACCTTGACATGACCTTGACATGAGGTGACCGTGACCTTTACAATATGACCTTGAGCCCAGACACACATGCCATTAACTCCGTGCGGGTGAAGTCTGACAGACACGCGTCTCCCATTAAATCGTGGACATTTGACCTTGACATTCAAAACACAGGCCATTAAACGGTGACCTTGACATGACCTTGACATGAGGTGACCGTGACCTTTACAATATGACCTTGAGCCCAGACACACATGCCATTAACTCCGTGCGGGTGAAGTCTGACAGACACGCGTCTCCCATTAAATCGTGGACATTTGACCTTGACATTCAAAACACAGGCCATTAAACGGTGACCTTGACATGACCTTGACATGAGGTGACCGTGACCTTTACAATATGACCTTGAGCCCAGACACACATGCCATTAACTCCGTGCGGGTGAAGTCTGACAGACACGCGTCTCCCATTAAATCGTGGACATTTGACCTTGACATTCAAAACACAGGCCATTAAACGGTGACCTTGACATGACCTTGACATGAGGTGACCGTGACCTTTACAATATGACCTTGAGCCCAGACACACATGCCATTAACTCCGTGCGGGTGAAGTCTGACAGACACGCGTCTCCCATTAAATCGTGGACATTTGACCTTGACATTCAAAACACAGGCCATTAAACGGTGACCTTGACATGACCTTGACATGAGGTGACCGTGACCTTTACAATATGACCTTGAGCCCAGACACACATGCCATTAACTCCGTGCGGGTGAAGTCTGACAGACACGCGTCTCCCATTAAATCGTGGACATTTGACCTTGACATTCAAAACACAGGCCATTAAACGGTGACCTTGACATGACCTTGACATGAGGTGACCGTGACCTTTACAATATGACCTTGAGCCCAGACACACATGCCATTAACTCCGTGCGGGTGAAGTCTGACAGACACGCGTCTCCCATTAAATCGTGGACATTTGACCTTGACATTCAAAACACAGGCCATTAAACGGTGACCTTGACATGACCTTGACATGAGGTGACCGTGACCTTTACAATATGACCTTGAGCCCAGACACACATGCCATTAACTCCGTGCGGGTGAAGTCTGACAGACACGCGTCTCCCATTAAATCGTGGACATTTGACCTTGACATTCAAAACACAGGCCATTAAACGAGACTGACCTTGACATGACCTTGACATGAGGTGACCGTGACCTTTACAATATGACCTTGAGCCCAGACACACATGCCATTAACTCCGTGCGGGTGAAGTCTGACAGACACGCGTCTCCCATTAAATCGTGGACATTTGACCTTGACATTCAAAACACAGGCCATTAAACGGTGACCTTGACATGACCTTGACATGAGGTGACCGTGACCTTTACAATATGACCTTGAGCCCAGACACACATGCCATTAACTCCGTGCGGGTGAAGTCTGACAGACACGCGTCTCCCATTAAATCGTGGACATTTGACCTTGACATTCAAAACACAGGCCATTAAACGGTGACCTTGACTGACCTTGACATGACCTTGACATGAGGTGACCGTGACCTTTACAATATGACCTTGAGCCCAGACACACATGCCATTAACTCCGTGCGGGTGAAGTCTGACAGACACGCGTCTCCCATTAAATCGTGGACATTTGACCTTGACATTCAAAACACAGGCCATTAAACGGTGACCTTGACATGACCTTGACATGAGGTGACCGTGACCTTTACAATATGACCTTGAGCCCAGACACACATGCCATTAACTCCGTGCGGGTGAAGTCTGACAGACACGCGTCTCCCATTAAATCGTGGACATTTGACCTTGACATTCAAAACACAGGCCATTAAACGGTGACCTTGACATGACCTTGACATGAGGTGACCGTGACCTTTACAATATGACCTTGAGCCCAGACACACATGCCATTAACTCCGTGCGGGTGAAGTCTGACAGACACGCGTCTCCCATTAAATCGTGGACATTTGACCTTGACATTCAAAACACAGGCCATTAAACGGTGACCTTGACATGACCTTGACATGAGGTGACCGTGACCTTTACAATATGACCTTGAGCCCAGACACACATGCCATTAACTCCGTGCGGGTGAAGTCTGACAGACACGCGTCTCCCATTAAATCGTGGACATTTGACCTTGACATTCAAAACACAGGCCATTAAACGGTGACCTTGACATGACCTTGACATGAGGTGACCGTGACCTTTACAATATGACCTTGAGCCCAGACACACATGCCATTAACTCCGTGCGGGTGAAGTCTGACAGACACGCGTCTCCCATTAAATCGTGGACATTTGACCTTGACATTCAAAACACAGGCCATTAAACGGTGACCTTGACATGACCTTGACATGAGGTGACCGTGACCTTTACAATATGACCTTGAGCCCAGACACACATGCCATTAACTCCGTGCGGGTGAAGTCTGACAGACACGCGTCTCCCATTAAATCGTGGACATTTGACCTTGACATTCAAAACACAGGCCATTAAACGTGACCTTGACCTTGACATGACCTGGGTGACCGTGACCTTTACAATATGACCTTGAGCCCAGACACACATGCCATTAACTCCGTGCGGGTGAAGTCTGACAGACACGCGTCTCCCATTAAATCGTGGACATTTGACCTTGACATTCAAAACACAGGCCATTAAACGGTGACCTTGACATGACCTTGACATGAGGTGACCGTGACCTTTACAATATGACCTTGAGCCCAGACACACATGCCATTAACTCCGTGCGGGTGAAGTCTGACAGACACGCGTCTCCCATTAAATCGTGGACATTTGACCTTGACATTCAAAACACAGGCCATTAACATGACTGACATGACCTTGACATGAGGTGACCGTGACCTTTACAATATGACCTTGAGCCCAGACACACATGCCATTAACTCCGTGCGGGTGAAGTCTGACAGACACGCGTCTCCCATTAAATCGTGGACATTTGACCTTGACATTCAAAACACAGGCCATTAAACGGTGACCTTGACATGACCTTGACATGAGGTGACCGTGACCTTTACAATATGACCTTGAGCCCAGACACACATGCCATTAACTCCGTGCGGGTGAAGTCTGACAGACACGCGTCTCCCATTAAATCGTGGACATTTGACCTTGACATTCAAAACACAGGCCATTAAACGGTGACCTTGCTGACCTTGACATGACCTTGACATGAGGTGACCGTGACCTTTACAATATGACCTTGAGCCCAGACACACATGCCATTAACTCCGTGCGGGTGAAGTCTGACAGACACGCGTCTCCCATTAAATCGTGGACATTTGACCTTGACATTCAAAACACAGGCCATTAAACGGTGACCTTGACATGACCTTGACATGAGGTGACCGTGACCTTTACAATATGACCTTGAGCCCAGACACACATGCCATTAACTCCGTGCGGGTGAAGTCTGACAGACACGCGTCTCCCATTAAATCGTGGACATTTGACCTTGACATTCAAAACACAGGCCATTAAACGGTGACCTTGACATGACCTTGACATGAGGTGACCGTGACCTTTACAATATGACCTTGAGCCCAGACACACATGCCATTAACTCCGTGCGGGTGAAGTCTGACAGACACGCGTCTCCCATTAAATCGTGGACATTTGACCTTGACATTCAAAACACAGGCCATTAAACGGTGACCTTGACATGACCTTGACATGAGGTGACCGTGACCTTTACAATATGACCTTGAGCCCAGACACACATGCCATTAACTCCGTGCGGGTGAAGTCTGACAGACACGCGTCTCCCATTAAATCGTGGACATTTGACCTTGACATTCAAAACACAGGCCATTAAACGGTGACCTTGACATGACCTTGACATGAGGTGACCGTGACCTTTACAATATGACCTTGAGCCCAGACACACATGCCATTAACTCCGTGCGGGTGAAGTCTGACAGACACGCGTCTCCCATTAAATCGTGGACATTTGACCTTGACATTCAAAACACAGGCCATTAAACGGTGACCTTGACATGACCTTGACATGAGGTGACCGTGACCTTTACAATATGACCTTGAGCCCAGACACACATGCCATTAACTCCGTGCGGGTGAAGTCTGACAGACACGCGTCTCCCATTAAATCGTGGACATTTGACCTTGACATTCAAAACACAGGCCATTAAACGGTGACCTTGACATGACCTTGACATGAGGTGACCGTGACCTTTACAATATGACCTTGAGCCCAGACACACATGCCATTAACTCCGTGCGGGTGAAGTCTGACAGACACGCGTCTCCCATTAAATCGTGGACATTTGACCTTGACATTCAAAACACAGGCCATTAAACGGTGACCTTGACATGACCTTGACATGAGGTGACCGTGACCTTTACAATATGACCTTGAGCCCAGACACACATGCCATTAACTCCGTGCGGGTGAAGTCTGACAGACACGCGTCTCCCATTAAATCGTGGACATTTGACCTTGACATTCAAAACACAGGCCATTAAACGGTGACCTTGACATGACCTTGACATGAGGTGACCGTGACCTTTACAATATGACCTTGAGCCCAGACACACATGCCATTAACTCCGTGCGGGTGAAGTCTGACAGACACGCGTCTCCCATTAAATCGTGGACATTTGACCTTGACATTCAAAACACAGGCCATTAAACGGTGACCTTGACATGACCTTGACATGAGGTGACCGTGACCTTTACAATATGACCTTGAGCCCAGACACACATGCCATTAACTCCGTGCGGGTGAAGTCTGACAGACACGCGTCTCCCATTAAATCGTGGACATTTGACCTTGACATTCAAAACACAGGCCATTAAACGGTGACCTTGACATGACCTTGACATGAGGTGACCGTGACCTTTACAATATGACCTTGAGCCCAGACACACATGCCATTAACTCCGTGCGGGTGAAGTCTGACAGACACGCGTCTCCCATTAAATCGTGGACATTTGACCTTGACATTCAAAACACAGGCCATTAAACGGTGACCTTGACATGACCTTGACATGAGGTGACCGTGACCTTTACAATATGACCTTGAGCCCAGACACACATGCCATTAACTCCGTGCGGGTGAAGTCTGACAGACACGCGTCTCCCATTAAATCGTGGACATTTGACCTTGACATTCAAAACACAGGCCATTAAACGGTGACCTCATGACATGACCTTGACATGAGGTGACCGTGACCTTTACAATATGACCTTGAGCCCAGACACACATGCCATTAACTCCGTGCGGGTGAAGTCTGACAGACACGCGTCTCCCATTAAATCGTGGACATTTGACCTTGACATTCAAAACACAGGCCATTAAACGGTGACCTTGACATGACCTTGACATGAGGTGACCGTGACCTTTACAATATGACCTTGAGCCCAGACACACATGCCATTAACTCCGTGCGGGTGAAGTCTGACAGACACGCGTCTCCCATTAAATCGTGGACATTTGACCTTGACATTCAAAACACAGGCCATTAAACGGTGACCTTGACATGACCTTGACATGAGGTGACCGTGACCTTTACAATATGACCTTGAGCCCAGACACACATGCCATTAACTCCGTGCGGGTGAAGTCTGACAGACACGCGTCTCCCATTAAATCGTGGACATTTGACCTTGACATTCAAAACACAGGCCATTAAACGGTGACCTTGACATGACCTTGACATGAGGTGACCGTGACCTTTACAATATGACCTTGAGCCCAGACACACATGCCATTAACTCCGTGCGGGTGAAGTCTGACAGACACGCGTCTCCCATTAAATCGTGGACATTTGACCTTGACATTCAAAACACAGGCCATTAAACGGTGACCTTGACATGACCTTGACATGAGGTGACCGTGACCTTTACAATATGACCTTGAGCCCAGACACACATGCCATTAACTCCGTGCGGGTGAAGTCTGACAGACACGCGTCTCCCATTAAATCGTGGACATTTGACCTTGACATTCAAAACACAGGCCATTAAACGGTGACCTTGACATGACCTTGACATGAGGTGACCGTGACCTTTACAATATGACCTTGAGCCCAGACACACATGCCATTAACTCCGTGCGGGTGAAGTCTGACAGACACGCGTCTCCCATTAAATCGTGGACATTTGACCTTGACATTCAAAACACAGGCCATTAAACGGTGACCTTGACATGACCTTGACATGAGGTGACCGTGACCTTTACAATATGACCTTGAGCCCAGACACACATGCCATTAACTCCGTGCGGGTGAAGTCTGACAGACACGCGTCTCCCATTAAATCGTGGACATTTGACCTTGACATTCAAAACACAGGCCATTAAACGGTGACCTTGACATGACCTTGACATGAGGTGACCGTGACCTTTACAATATGACCTTGAGCCCAGACACACATGCCATTAACTCCGTGCGGGTGAAGTCTGACAGACACGCGTCTCCCATTAAATCGTGGACATTTGACCTTGACATTCAAAACACAGGCCATTAAACGGTGACCTTGACATGACCTTGACATGAGGTGACCGTGACCTTTACAATATGACCTTGAGCCCAGACACACATGCCATTAACTCCGTGCGGGTGAAGTCTGACAGACACGCGTCTCCCATTAAATCGTGGACATTTGACCTTGACATTCAAAACACAGGCCATTAAACGGTGACCTTGACATGACCTTGACATGAGGTGACCGTGACCTTTACAATATGACCTTGAGCCCAGACACACATGCCATTAACTCCGTGCGGGTGAAGTCTGACAGACACGCGTCTCCCATTAAATCGTGGACATTTGACCTTGACATTCAAAACACAGGCCATTAAACGGTGACCTTGACATGACCTTGACATGAGGTGACCGTGACCTTTACAATATGACCTTGAGCCCAGACACACATGCCATTAACTCCGTGCGGGTGAAGTCTGACAGACACGCGTCTCCCATTAAATCGTGGACATTTGACCTTGACATTCAAAACACAGGCCATTAAACGGTGACCTTGACATGACCTTGACATGAGGTGACCGTGACCTTTACAATATGACCTTGAGCCCAGACACACATGCCATTAACTCCGTGCGGGTGAAGTCTGACAGACACGCGTCTCCCATTAAATCGTGGACATTTGACCTTGACATTCAAAACACAGGCCATTAAACGGTGACCTTGACATGACCTTGACATGAGGTGACCGTGACCTTTACAATATGACCTTGAGCCCAGACACACATGCCATTAACTCCGTGCGGGTGAAGTCTGACAGACACGCGTCTCCCATTAAATCGTGGACATTTGACCTTGACATTCAAAACACAGGCCATTAAACGGTGACCTTGACATGACCTTGACATGAGGTGACCGTGACCTTTACAATATGACCTTGAGCCCAGACACACATGCCATTAACTCCGTGCGGGTGAAGTCTGACAGACACGCGTCTCCCATTAAATCGTGGACATTTGACCTTGACATTCAAAACACAGGCCATTAAACGGTGACCTTGACATGACCTTGACATGAGGTGACCGTGACCTTTACAATATGACCTTGAGCCCAGACACACATGCCATTAACTCCGTGCGGGTGAAGTCTGACAGACACGCGTCTCCCATTAAATCGTGGACATTTGACCTTGACATTCAAAACACAGGCCATTAAACGGTGACCTTGACATGACCTTGACATGAGGTGACCGTGACCTTTACAATATGACCTTGAGCCCAGACACACATGCCATTAACTCCGTGCGGGTGAAGTCTGACAGACACGCGTCTCCCATTAAATCGTGGACATTTGACCTTGACATTCAAAACACAGGCCATTAAACGGTGACCTTGACATGACCTTGACATGAGGTGACCGTGACCTTTACAATATGACCTTGAGCCCAGACACACATGCCATTAACTCCGTGCGGGTGAAGTCAGACAGACACGCGTCTCCCATTAAATCGTGGACATTTGACCTTGACATTCAAAACACAGGCCATTAAACGGTGACCTTGACATGACCTTGACATGAGGTGACCGTGACCTTTACAATATGACCTTGAGCCCAGACACACATGCCATTAACTCCGTGCGGGTGAAGTCTGACAGACACGCGTCTCCCATTAAATCGTGGACATTTGACCTTGACATTCAAAACACAGGCCATTAAACGGTGACCTTGACATGACCTTGACATGAGGTGACCGTGACCTTTACAATATGACCTTGAGCCCAGACACACATGCCATTAACTCCGTGCGGGTGAAGTCTGACAGACACGCGTCTCCCATTAAATCGTGGACATTTGACCTTGACATTCAAAACACAGGCCATTAAACGGTGACCTTGACATGACCTTGACATGACCTTGACATGAGGTGACCGTGACCTTTACAATATGACCTTGAGCCCAGACACACATGCCATTAACTCCGTGCGGGTGAAGTCTGACAGACACGCGTCTCCCATTAAATCGTGGACATTTGACCTTGACATTCAAAACACAGGCCATTAAACGGTGACCTTGACATGACCTTGACATGACCTTGACATGAGGTGACCGTGACCTTTACAATATGACCTTGAGCCCAGACACACATGCCATTAACTCCGTGCGGGTGAAGTCTGACAGACACGCGTCTCCCATTAAATCGTGGACATTTGACCTTGACATTCAAAACACAGGCCATTAAACGGTGACCTTGACATGACCTTGACATGAGGTGACCGTGACCTTTACAATATGACCTTGAGCCCAGACACACATGCCATTAACTCCGTGCGGGTGAAGTCTGACAGACACGCGTCTCCCATTAAATCGTGGACATTTGACCTTGACATTCAAAACACAGGCCATTAAACGGTGACCTTGACATGACCTTGACATGACCTTGACATGAGGTGACCGTGACCTTTACAATATGACCTTGAGCCCAGACACACATGCCATTAACTCCGTGCGGGTGAAGTCTGACAGACACGCGTCTCCCATTAAATCGTGGACATTTGACCTTGACATTCAAAACACAGGCCATTAAACGGTGACCTTGACATGACCTTGACATGACCTTGACATGAGGTGACCGTGACCTTTACAATATGACCTTGAGCCCAGACACACATGCCATTAACTCCGTGCGGGTGAAGTCTGACAGACACGCGTCTCCCATTAAATCGTGGACATTTGACCTTGACATTCAAAACACAGGCCATTAAACGGTGACCTTGACATGACCTTGACATGAGGTGACCGTGACCTTTACAATATGACCTTGAGCCCAGACACACATGCCATTAACTCCGTGCGGGTGAAGTCTGACAGACACGCGTCTCCCATTAAATCGTGGACATTTGACCTTGACATTCAAAACACAGGCCATTAAACGGTGACCTTGACATGAGGTGACCGTGACCTTTACAATATGACCTTGAGCCCAGACACACATGCCATTAACTCCGTGCGGGTGAAGTCTGACAGACACGCGTCTCCCATTAAATCGTGGACATTTGACCTTGACATTCAAAACACAGGCCATTAAACGGTGACCTTGACATGACCTTGACATGAGGTGACCGTGACCTTTACAATATGACCTTGAGCCCAGACACACATGCCATTAACTCCGTGCGGGTGAAGTCTGACAGACACGCGTCTCCCATTAAATCGTGGACGTTTGACCTTGACATTCAAAACACAGGCCATTAAACGGTGACCTTGACATGACCTTGACATGAGGTGACCGTGACCTTTACAATATGACCTTGAGCCCAGACACACATGCCATTAACTCCGTGCGGGTGAAGTCTGACAGACACGCGTCTCCCATTAAATCGTGGACGTTTGACCTTGACATTCAAAACACAGGCCATTAAACGGTGACCTTGACATGACCTTGACATGACCTTGACATGAGGTGACCGTGACCTTTACAATATGACCTTGAGCCCAGACACACATGCCATTAACTCCGTGCGGGTGAAGTCAGACAGACACGCGTCTCCCATTAAATCGTGGACATTTGACCTTGACATTCAAAACACAGGCCATTAAACGGTGACCTTGACATGACCTTGACATGAGGTGACCGTGACCTTTACAATATGACCTTGAGCCCAGACACACATGCCATTAACTCCGTGCGGGTGAAGTCTGACAGACACGCGTCTCCCATTAAATCGTGGACATTTGACCTTGACATTCAAAACACAGGCCATTAAACGGTGACCTTGACATGAGGTGACCGTGACCTTTACAATATGACCTTGAGCCCAGACACACATGCCATTAACTCCGTGCGGGTGAAGTCTGACAGACACGCGTCTCCCATTAAATCGTGGACATTTGACCTTGACATTACAAAACACAGGCCATTAAACGGTGACCTTGACATGACCTTGACATGACCTTGACATGAGGTGACCGTGACCTTTACAATATGACCTTGAGCCCAGACACACATGCCATTAACTCCGTGCGGGTGAAGTCTGACAGACATGCGTCTCCCATTAAATCGTGGACGTTTGACCTTGACATTCAAAACACAGGCCATTAAACGGTGACCTTGACATGACCTTGACATGACCTTGACATGAGGTGACCGTGACCTTTACAATATGACCTTGAGCCCAGACACACATGCCATTAACTCCGTGCGGGTGAAGTCTGACAGACACGCGTCTCCCATTAAATCGTGGACGTTTGACCTTGACATTCAAAACACAGGCCATTAAACGGTGACCTTGACATGACCTTGACATGAGGTGACCGTGACCTTTACAATATGACCTTGAGCCCAGACACACATGCCATTAACTCCGTGCGGGTGAAGTCTGACAGACACGCGTCTCCCATTAAATCGTGGACGTTTGACCTTGACATTCAAAACACAGGCCATTAAACGGTGACCTTGACATGACCTTGACATGACCTTGACATGAGGTGACCGTGACCTTTACAATATGACCTTGAGCCCAGACACACATGCCATTAACTCCGTGCGGGTGAAGTCTGACAGACACGCGTCTCCCATTAAATCGTGGACGTTTGACCTTGACATTCAAAACACAGGCCATTAAACGGTGACCTTGACATGACCTTGACATGACCTTGACATGAGGTGACCGTGACCTTTACAATATGACCTTGAGCCCAGACACACATGCCATTAACTCCGTGCGGGTGAAGTCAGACAGACACGCGTCTCCCATTAAATCGTGGACGTTTGACCTTGACATTCAAAACACAGGCCATTAAACGGTGACCTTGACATGACCTTGACATGAGGTGACCGTGACCTTTACAATATGACCTTGAGCCCAGACACACATGCCATTAACTCCGTGCGGGTGAAGTCAGACAGACACGCGTCTCTCATTAAATCGTGGACATTTGACCTTGACATTCAAAACACAGGCCATTAAACGGTGACCTTGACATGACCTTGACATGACCTTGACATGAGGTGACCGTGACCTTTACAATATGACCTTGAGCCCAGACACACATGCCATTAACTCCGTGCGGGTGAAGTCTGACAGACACGCGTCTCCCATTAAATCGTGGACATTTGACCTTGACATTCAAAACACAGGCCATTAAACGGTGACCTTGACATGACCTTGACATGACCTTGACATGAGGTGACCGTGACCTTTACAATATGACCTTGAGCCCAGACACACATGCCATTAACTCCGTGCGGGTGAAGTCTGACAGACACGCGTCTCCCATTAAATCGTGGACATTTGACCTTGACATTCAAAACACAGGCCATTAAACGGTGACCTTGACATGACCTTGACATGAGGTGACCGTGACCTTTACAATATGACCTTGAGCCCAGACACACATGCCATTAACTCCGTGCGGGTGAAGTCTGACAGACACGCGTCTCCCATTAAATCGTGGACATTTGACCTTGACATTCAAAACACAGGCCATTAAACGGTGACCTTGACATGACCTTGACATGACCTTGACATGAGGTGACCGTGACCTTTACAATATGACCTTGAGCCCAGACACACATGCCATTAACTCCGTGCGGGTGAAGTCTGACAGACACGCGTCTCCCATTAAATCGTGGACATTTGACCTTGACATTCAAAACACAGGCCATTAAACGGTGACCTTGACATGACCTTGACATGACCTTGACATGAGGTGACCGTGACCTTTACAATATGACCTTGAGCCCAGACACACATGCCATTAACTCCGTGCGGGTGAAGTCTGACAGACACGCGTCTCCCATTAAATCGTGGACATTTGACCTTGACATTCAAAACACAGGCCATTAAACGGTGACCTTGACATGACCTTGACATGAGGTGACCGTGACCTTTACAATATGACCTTGAGCCCAGACACACATGCCATTAACTCCGTGCGGGTGAAGTCTGACAGACACGCGTCTCCCATTAAATCGTGGACATTTGACCTTGACATTCAAAACACAGGCCATTAAACGGTGACCTTGACATGACCTTGACATGACCTTGACATGAGGTGACCGTGACCTTTACAATATGACCTTGAGCCCAGACACACATGCCATTAACTCCGTGCGGGTGAAGTCTGACAGACACGCGTCTCCCATTAAATCGTGGACATTTGACCTTGACATTCAAAACACAGGCCATTAAACGGTGACCTTGACATGACCTTGACATGACCTTGACATGAGGTGACCGTGACCTTTACAATATGACCTTGAGCCCAGACACACATGCCATTAACTCCGTGCGGGTGAAGTCTGACAGACACGCGTCTCCCATTAAATCGTGGACATTTGACCTTGACATTCAAAACACAGGCCATTAAACGGTGACCTTGACATGACCTTGACATGAGGTGACCGTGACCTTTACAATATGACCTTGAGCCCAGACACACATGCCATTAACTCCGTGCGGGTGAAGTCTGACAGACACGCGTCTCCCATTAAATCGTGGACATTTGACCTTGACATTCAAAACACAGGCCATTAAACGGTGACCTTGACATGAGGTGACCGTGACCTTTACAATATGACCTTGAGCCCAGACACACATGCCATTAACTCCGTGCGGGTGAAGTCTGACAGACACGCGTCTCCCATTAAATCGTGGACATTTGACCTTGACATTCAAAACACAGGCCATTAAACGGTGACCTTGACATGACCTTGACATGAGGTGACCGTGACCTTTACAATATGACCTTGAGCCCAGACACACATGCCATTAACTCCGTGCGGGTGAAGTCTGACAGACACGCGTCTCCCATTAAATCGTGGACGTTTGACCTTGACATTCAAAACACAGGCCATTAAACGGTGACCTTGACATGACCTTGACATGAGGTGACCGTGACCTTTACAATATGACCTTGAGCCCAGACACACATGCCATTAACTCCGTGCGGGTGAAGTCTGACAGACACGCGTCTCCCATTAAATCGTGGACGTTTGACCTTGACATTCAAAACACAGGCCATTAAACGGTGACCTTGACATGACCTTGACATGACCTTGACATGAGGTGACCGTGACCTTTACAATATGACCTTGAGCCCAGACACACATGCCATTAACTCCGTGCGGGTGAAGTCAGACAGACACGCGTCTCCCATTAAATCGTGGACATTTGACCTTGACATTCAAAACACAGGCCATTAAACGGTGACCTTGACATGACCTTGACATGAGGTGACCGTGACCTTTACAATATGACCTTGAGCCCAGACACACATGCCATTAACTCCGTGCGGGTGAAGTCTGACAGACACGCGTCTCCCATTAAATCGTGGACATTTGACCTTGACATTCAAAACACAGGCCATTAAACGGTGACCTTGACATGACCTTGACATGAGGTGACCGTGACCTTTACAATATGACCTTGAGCCCAGACACACATGCCATTAACTCCGTGCGGGTGAAGTCTGACAGACACGCGTCTCCCATTAAATCGTGGACATTTGACCTTGACATTACAAAACACAGGCCATTAAACGGTGACCTTGACATGACCTTGACATGACCTTGACATGAGGTGACCGTGACCTTTACAATATGACCTTGAGCCCAGACACACATGCCATTAACTCCGTGCGGGTGAAGTCTGACAGACATGCGTCTCCCATTAAATCGTGGACGTTTGACCTTGACATTCAAAACACAGGCCATTAAACGGTGACCTTGACATGACCTTGACATGACCTTGACATGAGGTGACCGTGACCTTTACAATATGACCTTGAGCCCAGACACACATGCCATTAACTCCGTGCGGGTGAAGTCTGACAGACACGCGTCTCCCATTAAATCGTGGACGTTTGACCTTGACATTCAAAACACAGGCCATTAAACGGTGACCTTGACATGACCTTGACATGAGGTGACCGTGACCTTTACAATATGACCTTGAGCCCAGACACACATGCCATTAACTCCGTGCGGGTGAAGTCTGACAGACACGCGTCTCCCATTAAATCGTGGACGTTTGACCTTGACATTCAAAACACAGGCCATTAAACGGTGACCTTGACATGACCTTGACATGACCTTGACATGAGGTGACCGTGACCTTTACAATATGACCTTGAGCCCAGACACACATGCCATTAACTCCGTGCGGGTGAAGTCTGACAGACACGCGTCTCCCATTAAATCGTGGACGTTTGACCTTGACATTCAAAACACAGGCCATTAAACGGTGACCTTGACATGACCTTGACATGACCTTGACATGAGGTGACCGTGACCTTTACAATATGACCTTGAGCCCAGACACACATGCCATTAACTCCGTGCGGGTGAAGTCAGACAGACACGCGTCTCCCATTAAATCGTGGACGTTTGACCTTGACATTCAAAACACAGGCCATTAAACGGTGACCTTGACATGACCTTGACATGAGGTGACCGTGACCTTTACAATATGACCTTGAGCCCAGACACACATGCCATTAACTCCGTGCGGGTGAAGTCTGACAGACACGCGTCTCCCATTAAATCGTGGACGTTTGACCTTGACATTCAAAACACAGGCCATTAAACGGTGACCTTGACATGACCTTGACATGACCTTGACATGAGGTGACCGTGACCTTTACAATATGACCTTGAGCCCAGACACACATGCCATTAACTCCGTGCGGGTGAAGTCAGACAGACACGCGTCTCCCATTAAATCGTGGACATTTGACCTTGACATTCAAAACACAGGCCATTAAACGGTGACCTTGACATGACCTTGACATGAGGTGACCGTGACCTTTACAATATGACCTTGAGCCCAGACACACATGCCATTAACTCCGTGCGGGTGAAGTCTGACAGACACGCGTCTCCCATTAAATCGTGGACATTTGACCTTGACATTCAAAACACAGGCCATTAAACGGTGACCTTGACATGAGGTGACCGTGACCTTTACAATATGACCTTGAGCCCAGACACACATGCCATTAACTCCGTGCGGGTGAAGTCTGACAGACACGCGTCTCCCATTAAATCGTGGACATTTGACCTTGACATTACAAAACACAGGCCATTAAACGGTGACCTTGACATGACCTTGACATGAGGTGACCGTGACCTTTACAATATGACCTTGAGCCCAGACACACATGCCATTAACTCCGTGCGGGTGAAGTCTGACAGACATGCGTCTCCCATTAAATCGTGGACGTTTGACCTTGACATTCAAAACACAGGCCATTAAACGGTGACCTTGACATGACCTTGACATGACCTTGACATGAGGTGACCGTGACCTTTACAATATGACCTTGAGCCCAGACACACATGCCATTAACTCCGTGCGGGTGAAGTCTGACAGACACGCGTCTCCCATTAAATCGTGGACGTTTGACCTTGACATTCAAAACACAGGCCATTAAACGGTGACCTTGACATGACCTTGACATGAGGTGACCGTGACCTTTACAATATGACCTTGAGCCCAGACACACATGCCATTAACTCCGTGCGGGTGAAGTCTGACAGACACGCGTCTCCCATTAAATCGTGGACGTTTGACCTTGACATTCAAAACACAGGCCATTAAACGGTGACCTTGACATGACCTTGACATGACCTTGACATGAGGTGACCGTGACCTTTACAATATGACCTTGAGCCCAGACACACATGCCATTAACTCCGTGCGGGTGAAGTCAGACAGACACGCGTCTCCCATTAAATCGTGGACGTTTGACCTTGACATTCAAAACACAGGCCATTAAACGGTGACCTTGACATGACCTTGACATGAGGTGACCGTGACCTTTACAATATGACCTTGAGCCCAGACACACATGCCATTAACTCCGTGCGGGTGAAGTCAGACAGACACGCGTCTCTCATTAAATCGTGGACATTTGACCTTGACATTCAAAACACAGGCCATTAAACGGTGACCTTGACATGACCTTGACATGACCTTGACATGAGGTGACCGTGACCTTTACAATATGACCTTGAGCCCAGACACACATGCCATTAACTCCGTGCGGGTGAAGTCTGACAGACACGCGTCTCCCATTAAATCGTGGACATTTGACCTTGACATTCAAAACACAGGCCATTAAACGGTGACCTTGACATGACCTTGACATGACCTTGACATGAGGTGACCGTGACCTTTACAATATGACCTTGAGCCCAGACACACATGCCATTAACTCCGTGCGGGTGAAGTCTGACAGACACGCGTCTCCCATTAAATCGTGGACATTTGACCTTGACATTCAAAACACAGGCCATTAAACGGTGACCTTGACATGACCTTGACATGAGGTGACCGTGACCTTTACAATATGACCTTGAGCCCAGACACACATGCCATTAACTCCGTGCGGGTGAAGTCTGACAGACACGCGTCTCCCATTAAATCGTGGACATTTGACCTTGACATTCAAAACACAGGCCATTAAACGGTGACCTTGACATGACCTTGACATGACCTTGACATGAGGTGACCGTGACCTTTACAATATGACCTTGAGCCCAGACACACATGCCATTAACTCCGTGCGGGTGAAGTCTGACAGACACGCGTCTCCCATTAAATCGTGGACATTTGACCTTGACATTCAAAACACAGGCCATTAAACGGTGACCTTGACATGACCTTGACATGACCTTGACATGAGGTGACCGTGACCTTTACAATATGACCTTGAGCCCAGACACACATGCCATTAACTCCGTGCGGGTGAAGTCTGACAGACACGCGTCTCCCATTAAATCGTGGACATTTGACCTTGACATTCAAAACACAGGCCATTAAACGGTGACCTTGACATGACCTTGACATGAGGTGACCGTGACCTTTACAATATGACCTTGAGCCCAGACACACATGCCATTAACTCCGTGCGGGTGAAGTCTGACAGACACGCGTCTCCCATTAAATCGTGGACATTTGACCTTGACATTCAAAACACAGGCCATTAAACGGTGACCTTGACATGACCTTGACATGACCTTGACATGAGGTGACCGTGACCTTTACAATATGACCTTGAGCCCAGACACACATGCCATTAACTCCGTGCGGGTGAAGTCTGACAGACACGCGTCTCCCATTAAATCGTGGACATTTGACCTTGACATTCAAAACACAGGCCATTAAACGGTGACCTTGACATGACCTTGACATGACCTTGACATGAGGTGACCGTGACCTTTACAATATGACCTTGAGCCCAGACACACATGCCATTAACTCCGTGCGGGTGAAGTCTGACAGACACGCGTCTCCCATTAAATCGTGGACATTTGACCTTGACATTCAAAACACAGGCCATTAAACGGTGACCTTGACATGACCTTGACATGAGGTGACCGTGACCTTTACAATATGACCTTGAGCCCAGACACACATGCCATTAACTCCGTGCGGGTGAAGTCTGACAGACACGCGTCTCCCATTAAATCGTGGACATTTGACCTTGACATTCAAAACACAGGCCATTAAACGGTGACCTTGACATGAGGTGACCGTGACCTTTACAATATGACCTTGAGCCCAGACACACATGCCATTAACTCCGTGCGGGTGAAGTCTGACAGACACGCGTCTCCCATTAAATCGTGGACATTTGACCTTGACATTCAAAACACAGGCCATTAAACGGTGACCTTGACATGACCTTGACATGAGGTGACCGTGACCTTTACAATATGACCTTGAGCCCAGACACACATGCCATTAACTCCGTGCGGGTGAAGTCTGACAGACACGCGTCTCCCATTAAATCGTGGACGTTTGACCTTGACATTCAAAACACAGGCCATTAAACGGTGACCTTGACATGACCTTGACATGAGGTGACCGTGACCTTTACAATATGACCTTGAGCCCAGACACACATGCCATTAACTCCGTGCGGGTGAAGTCTGACAGACACGCGTCTCCCATTAAATCGTGGACGTTTGACCTTGACATTCAAAACACAGGCCATTAAACGGTGACCTTGACATGACCTTGACATGACCTTGACATGAGGTGACCGTGACCTTTACAATATGACCTTGAGCCCAGACACACATGCCATTAACTCCGTGCGGGTGAAGTCAGACAGACACGCGTCTCCCATTAAATCGTGGACATTTGACCTTGACATTCAAAACACAGGCCATTAAACGGTGACCTTGACATGACCTTGACATGAGGTGACCGTGACCTTTACAATATGACCTTGAGCCCAGACACACATGCCATTAACTCCGTGCGGGTGAAGTCTGACAGACACGCGTCTCCCATTAAATCGTGGACATTTGACCTTGACATTCAAAACACAGGCCATTAAACGGTGACCTTGACATGACCTTGACATGAGGTGACCGTGACCTTTACAATATGACCTTGAGCCCAGACACACATGCCATTAACTCCGTGCGGGTGAAGTCTGACAGACACGCGTCTCCCATTAAATCGTGGACATTTGACCTTGACATTACAAAACACAGGCCATTAAACGGTGACCTTGACATGACCTTGACATGACCTTGACATGAGGTGACCGTGACCTTTACAATATGACCTTGAGCCCAGACACACATGCCATTAACTCCGTGCGGGTGAAGTCTGACAGACATGCGTCTCCCATTAAATCGTGGACGTTTGACCTTGACATTCAAAACACAGGCCATTAAACGGTGACCTTGACATGACCTTGACATGACCTTGACATGAGGTGACCGTGACCTTTACAATATGACCTTGAGCCCAGACACACATGCCATTAACTCCGTGCGGGTGAAGTCTGACAGACACGCGTCTCCCATTAAATCGTGGACGTTTGACCTTGACATTCAAAACACAGGCCATTAAACGGTGACCTTGACATGACCTTGACATGAGGTGACCGTGACCTTTACAATATGACCTTGAGCCCAGACACACATGCCATTAACTCCGTGCGGGTGAAGTCTGACAGACACGCGTCTCCCATTAAATCGTGGACATTTGACCTTGACATTCAAAACACAGGCCATTAAACGGTGACCTTGACATGACCTTGACATGACCTTGACATGAGGTGACCGTGACCTTTACAATATAACCTTGAGCCCAGACACACATGCCATTAACTCCGTGCGGGTGAAGTCTGACAGACACGCGTCTCCCATTAAATCGTGGACATTTGACCTTGACATTCAAAACACAGGCCATTAAACGGTGACCTTGACATGACCTTGACATGACCTTGACATGAGGTGACCGTGACCTTTACAATATGACCTTGAGCCCAGACACACATGCCATTAACTCCGTGCGGGTGAAGTCTGACAGACACGCGTCTCCCATTAAATCGTGGACGTTTGACCTTGACATTCAAAACACAGGCCATTAAACGGTGACCTTGACATGACCTTGACATGACCTTGACATGAGGTGACCGTGACCTTTACAATATGACCTTGAGCCCAGACACACATGCCATTAACTCCGTGCGGGTGAAGTCTGACAGACACGCGTCTCCCATTAAATCGTGGACGTTTGACCTTGACATTCAAAACACAGGCCATGAAACGGTGACCTTGACATGACCTTGACATGACCTTGACATGAGGTGACCGTGACCTTTACAATATGACCTTGAGCCCAGACACACATGCCATTAACTCCGTGCGGGTGAAGTCTGACAGACACGCGTCTCCCATTAAATCGTGGACATTTGACCTTGACATTCAAAACACAGGCCATTAAACGGTGACCTTGACATGACCTTGACATGACCTTGACATGAGGTGACCGTGACCTTTACAATATGACCTTGAGCCCAGACACACATGCCATTAACTCCGTGCGGGTGAAGTCTGACAGACACGCGTCTCCCATTAAATCGTGGACATTTGACCTTGACATTCAAAACACAGGCCATTAAACGGTGACCTTGACATGACCTTGACATGACCTTGACATGAGGTGACCGTGACCTTTACAATATGACCTTGAGCCCAGACACACATGCCATTAACTCCGTGCGGGTGAAGTCTGACAGACACGCGTCTCCCATTAAATCGTGGACATTTGACCTTGACATTCAAAACACAGGCCATTAAACGGTGACCTTGACATGACCTTGACATGACCTTGACATGAGGTGACCGTGACCTTTACAATATGACCTTGAGCCCAGACACACATGCCATTAACTCCGTGCGGGTAAAGTCTGACAGACACGCGCCTCCCATTAAATCGTGGACATTTGACCTTGACATTCAAAACACAGGCCATTAAACGGTGACCTTGACATGACCTTGACATGACCTTGACATGAGGTGACCGTGACCTTTACAATATGACCTTGAGCCCAGACACACATGCCATTAACTCCGTGCGGGTGAAGTCTGACAGACACGCGTCTCCCATTAAATCGTGGACATTTGACCTTGACATTCAAAACACAGGCCATTAAACGGTGACCTTGACATGACCTTGACATGAGGTGACCGTGACCTTTACAATATGACCTTGAGCCCAGACACACATGCCATTAACTCCGTGCGGGTGAAGTCTGACAGACACGCGTCTCCCATTAAATCGTGGACATTTGACCTTGACATTCAAAACACAGGCCATTAAACGGTGACC
Organism: Sepiola atlantica; assembly: GCA_963556195.1. Taxonomy (NCBI): domain Eukaryota; kingdom Metazoa; phylum Mollusca; class Cephalopoda; order Sepiida; family Sepiolidae; genus Sepiola; species Sepiola atlantica. Next base: position 24,941 of record CAUVYP010000192.1, read on the forward strand.
TTGACATGACCTTGACATGAGGTGACCGTGACCTTTACAATATGACCTTGAGCCCAGACACACATGCCATTAACTCCGTGCGGGTGAAGTCTGACAGACACGCGTCTCCCATTAAATCGTGGACGTTTGACCCTGACATTCAAAACACAGGCCATTAAACGGTGACCTTGACATGACCTTGACATGAGGTGACCGTGACCTTTACAATATGACCTTGAGCCCAGACACACATGCCATTAACTCCGTGCGGGTGAAGTCTGACAGACACGCGTCTCCCATTAAATCGTGGACGTTTGACCTTGACATTCAAAACACAGGCCATTAAACGGTGACCTTGACATGACCTTGACATGACCTTGACATGAGGTGACCGTGACCTTTACAATATGACCTTGAGCCCAGACACACATGCCATTAACTCCGTGCGGGTGAAGTCTGACAGACACGCGTCTCCCATTAAATCGTGGACATTTGACCTTGACATTCAAAACACAGGCCATTAAACGGTGACCTTGACATGACCTTGACATGACCTTGACATGAGGTGACCGTGACCTTTACAATATGACCTTGAGCCCAGACACACATGCCATTAACTCCGTGCGGGTGAAGTCTGACAGACACGCGTCTCCCATTAAATCGTGGACATTTGACCTTGACATTCAAAACACAGGCCATTAAACGGTGACCTTGACATGACCTTGACATGACCTTGACATGAGGTGACCGTGACCTTTACAATATGA
>CAUVYP010000194.1:0-24000 GCA_963556195.1 Sepiola atlantica
TGAAGACAGTCTCGAATAGGCCTTTTCTACTGAAGTACCAAGTTTCAGAAGTGCAGCTCTTGTACTGCCGGAGATATGTCGATACAAACTGAATACGCAAAACATCAACAAAATTTAGCGCGTTTTAAAGTTGATATCGCTTTTGTTTATAACTTCCACATTCATTCGAATTGTGCAACGAAACTTTGCAGACAGTCTCGAATAGGGCTTTTCTACTGAAGTACCAAGTTTCACAAGTGCAGCTCTTGTACTGCCGGAGATATGTCGATACAAACTGAATACGCAAAACATCAACTCAATTTAGCGCGTTTTAAAGTTGATATCGCTTTTGTTTATAACTTCCACATTTATCGAATTGTGCAACGAAACTTTGCAGACAGTCTCGAATAGGCCTTTTCTACTGAAGTACCAAGTTTCAGAAGTGCAGCTCTTGTACTGCCGGACATATGTCGATACAAACTGAATACGCAAAACATCAACAAAATTCAGCGCGTTTTAAAGTTGATATCGCTTTTGTTTATAACTTCCACATTCATTCGAATTGTGCAACGAAACTTTGCAGACAGTCTCGAATAGGCCTTTTCTACTGAAGTACCAAGTTTCAGAAGTGCAGCTCTTGTACTGCCGAAGATATGTCGATACAAACTGAATACGGAAAACATCAACAAAATTTAGCGCGTTTTAAAGTTGATATCGCTTTTGTTTATAACTTCCACATTTATTCGAATTGTGCAACGAAACTTTGCAGACAGTCTCAAATAGGCCTCTTTAACTTAAGTACCAAGTTTCAGAAGTGCAGCTCTTGTACTGCCGGAGATATATCGATACAAACTGAATACGCAAAACATCAACAAAATTTAGCGCGTTTTAAAGTTGATATCGCTTTTGTTTATAACTTCCACATTTATTCGAATTGTGCAACGAAACTTTGCAGACAGTCTCGAATAGGACCTTTCTACTGAAGTACCAAGTTTCAGAAGTGCAGCTCTTGTACTGCCGGAGATATGTCGATACAAACTGAATACGCAAAACATCAACAAAATTTAGCGCGTTTTAAAGTTGATATCGCTTTTGTTTATAACTTCCACATTTATTCGAATTGTGCAACGAAACTTTGCAGACAGTCTCGAATAGGCCTTTTCAACTGTAGTACCAAGTTTCAGAAGTGCAGCTCTTGTACTGCCGGAGATATGTCGATACAAGCTGAATACGCAAAACATCAACAAAATTTAGCGCGTTTTAAAGTTGATATCGCTTTTGTTTATAACTTCCACATTTATTCGAATTGTGCAACGAAACTTTGCAGACAGTCTCGAATAGGCCTTTTCTACTGAAGTACCAAGTTTCAGAAGTGCAGCTCTTGTACTGCCGGAGATATGTCGATACAAACTAAATACGCAAAACATCAACAAAATTTAGCGCGTTTTAAAGTTGATATCGCTTTTGTTTATAACTTCCACATTTATTCGAATTGTGCAACGAAACTTTGCAGACAGTCTCAAATAGGCCTCTTCTACTGAAGTACTAAGTTTCCGAAGTGCAGCTCTTGTACTTCCGGGGATATGTCGATACAAACTGAATACGCAAAACATCAACAAAATTTAGCGCGTTTTAAAGTTGATATCGCTTTTGTTTATAACTTCCACATTTATTCGAATTGTGCAACGAAACTTTGCAGACAGTCGCGGAGACACATTTTCTACTGAAGTACAAAGTTTCAGAAGTGCAACTCTTGTACTGCCGGAGATATGTCGATACAACCTGAATACGCAAAACATCAACAAAATTAAGCGCGTTTTGAAGATGATATCGCTTTTGTTTATAACTTCCACATTTATTCGAATTGTGCAACGAAACTTTGCAGACAGTCGCGGAGACACACTTTCTACTGAAGTACCAAGTTTCAGAAGTGCAGCTCTTGTACTGCCGGAGATATGTCGATACAAACTGAATACGCAAAACATCAACAAAATTTAGCGCGTTTTAAAGTTGATATCGCTTTTGTTTATAACTTCCACATTCATTCGAATTGTGCAACGAAACTTTGCAGACAGTCTCGAATAGGCCTTTTCTACTGAAGTACCAAGTTTCACAAGTGCAGCTCTTGTACTGCCGAAGATATGTCGATACAAACTGAATACGCAAAACATCAACAAAATTTAGCGCGTTTTAAAGTTGATATCGCTTTTGTTTATAACTTCCACATTTATTCGAATTGTGCAACGAAACTTTGCAGACAGTCTCAAATAGGCCTCTTCAACTTAAGTACCAAGTTTCAGAAGTGCAGCTCTTGTACTGCCGGAGATATGTCGATACAAACTGAATACGCAAAACATCAACAAAATTTAGCGCGTTTTAAAGTTGATATCGCTTTTGTTTATAACTTCCACATTTATTCGAATTGTGCAACGAAACTTTGCAGACAGTCTCGAATAGGCCTTTTCTACTGAAGTACCAAGTTTCAGAAGTGCAGCTTTTGTACTGCCGGAGATATGTCGATACAAACTAAATACGCAAAACATCAACAAAATTTAGCGCGTTTTAAAGTTGATATCGCTTTTGTTTATAACTTCCACATTTATTCGAATTGTGCAACGAAACTTTGCAGACAGTCTCAAATAGGCCTCTTCTACTGAAGTACTAAGTTTCCGAAGTGCAGCTCTTGTACTTCCGGGGATATGTCGATACAAACTGAATACGCAAAACATCAACAAAATTTAGCGCGTTTTAAAGTTGATATCGCTTTTGTTTATAACTTCCACATTTATTCGAATTGTGCAACGAAACTTTGCAGACAGTCGCGGAGACACATTTTCTACTGAAGTACAAAGTTTCAGAAGTGCAACTCTTGTACTGCCGGAGATATGTCGATACAACCTGAATACGCAAAACATCAACAAAATTAAGCGCGTTTTGAAGATGATATCGCTTTTGTTTATAACTTCCACATTTATTCGAATTGTGCAACGAAACTTTGCAGACAGTCGCGGAGACACATTTTCTACTGAAGTACCAAGTTTCAGAAGTCCAGCTCTTGTACTGCCGGAGATATGTCGATACAAACTGAATACGCAAAACATCAACAAAATTTAGCGCGTTTTAAAGTTGATATCGCTTTTGTTTATAACTTCCACATTCATTCGAATTGTGCAACGAAACTTTGCAGACAGTCTCGAATAGGCCTTTTCTACTGAAGTACCAAGTTTCAGAAGTGCAGCTCTTGTACTGCCGAAGATATGTCGATACAAACTGAATACGCAAAACATCAACAAAATTTAGCGCGTTTTAAAGTTGATATCGCTTTTGTTTATAACTTCCACATTTATTCGAATTGTGCAACGAAACTTTGCAGACAGTCTCAAATAGGCCTATTCAACTTAAGTACCAAGTTTCAGAAGTGCAGCTCTTGTACTGCCGGAGATATGTCGATACAAACTGAATACGCAAAACATCAACAAAATTTAGCGCGTTTTAAAGTTGATATCGCTTTTGTTTATAACTTCCACATTTATTCGAATTGTGCAACGAAACTTTGCAGACAGTCTCGAATAGGCCTTTTCTACTGAAGTACCAAGTTTCAGAAGTGCAGCTCTTGTACTGCCGGAGATATGTCGATACAAACTGAATACGCAAAACATCAACAAAATTTAGCGCGTTTTAAAGTTGATATCGCTTTTGTTTATAACTTCCACATTTATTCGAATTGTGCAACGAAACTTTGCAGACAGTCTCGAATAGGCCTTTTCTACTTATGTATCAAGTTTCAGAAGTGCAGCTCTTGTACTGCCGGAGATATGTCGATACAAACTGAATACGCAAAACATCAACAAAATTTAGCGCGTTTTAAAGTTGATATCGCTTTTGTTTATAACTTCCACATTTATTCGAATTGTGCAACGAAACTTTGCAGACAGTCTCGAATAGGCCTTTTCTACTGAAGTACCAAGTTACAGAAGTGCAGCTCTTGTACTGCCGGAGATATGTCGATACAAACTAAATACGCAAAACATCAACAAAATTTAGCGCGTTTTAAAGTTGATATCGCTTTTGTTTATAACTTACACATTTATTCGAATTGTGCAACGAAACTTTGCAGACAGTCTCAAATAGGCCTCTTCTAATGAAGTACTAAGTTTCAGAAGTGCAGCTCTTGTACTTCCGGGGATATGTTGATACAAACTGAATACGCAAAACATCAACAAAAATTAGCGCGTTTTAAAGTTGATATCGCTTTTGTTTATAACTTCCACATTTATTCGAATTGTGCAACGAAACTTTGCAGACAGTCGCGGAGACACATTTTCTACTGAAGTACAAAGTTTCAGAAGTGCAGCTCTTGTACTGCCGGAGATATGTCGATACAAACTGAATACGCAAAACATCAACAAAATTTAGCGCGTTTTAAAGTTGATATCGCTATTGTTTATAACTTCCACATTCATTCGAATTGTGCAACGAAACTTTGCAGACAGTCTCGAATAGGCCTTTTCTACTGAAGTACCAAGTTTCAGAAGTGCAGCTCTTGTACTGCCGAAGATATGTCGATACAAACTGAATACTCAAAACATCAACAAAATTTAGCGCGTTTTAAAGTTGATATCGCTTTTGTTTATAACTTCCACATTAATTCGAATTGTGCAACGAAACTTTGCAGACAGTCTCAAATAGGCCTCTTCAACTTAAGTACCAAGTTTCAGAAGTGCAGCTCTTGTACTGCCGGAGATATGTCGATACAAACTGAATACGCAAAACATCAACAAAATTTAGCGCGTTTTAAAGTTGATATCGCTTTTGTTTATAACTTCCACATTTATTCGAATTGTGCAACGAAACTTTGCAGACAGTCTCGAATAGGCCTTTTCTACTGAAGTACCAAGTTTCAGAAGTGCAGCTCTTGTACTGCCGGAGATATGTCGATACAAGCTGAATACGCAAAACATCAACAAAATTTAGCGCGTTTTAAAGTTGATATCGCTTTTGTTTATAACTTCCACATTTATTCGAATTGTGCAACGAAACTTTGCAGACAGTCGCGGAGACATATTTACTACTTAGGTATAAAGTTTCAGAAGTGCAACTCTTGTACTGCCGGAGATATGTCGATACAAACTGAATACGCAAAACATCAACAAAATTAAGCGCGTTTTGAAGATGATATCGCTTTTGTTTATAACTTCCACATTTATTCGAATTGTGCAACGAAACTTTGCAGACAGTCGCGGAGACACATGTTCTACTGAAGTACCAAGTTTCAGAAGTGCAGCTCTTGTACTGCCGGAGATATGTCGATACAAACTGAATACGCAAAACATCAACAAAATTTAGCGCGTTTTAAAGTTGATATCGCTTTTTTTTATAACTTCCACATTTATTCGAATTGTGCAACGAAACTTTGCAGACAGTCTCGAATAGGCCTTTTCTACTGAAGTACCAAGTTTCAGAAGTGCAGCTCTTGTACTGCCGGAGATATGTCGATACAAACTGAATACGCAAAACATCAACAAAATTTAGCGCGTTTTAAAGTTGATATCGCTTTTGTTTATAACTTCCACATTTATTCGAATTGTGCAACGAAACTTTGCAGACAGTCTCGAATAGGCCCTTTCTACTGAAGTACCAAGTTTCAGAAGTGCAGCTCTTGTACTGCCGGAGATATGTCGATACAAACTGAATACGCAAAACATCAACAAAATTTAGCGCGTTTTAAAGTTGATATCGCTTTTGTTTATAACTTCCACATTTATTCGATTTGTGCAACGAAACTTTGCAGACAGTCTCGAATAGGCCTTTTCTACTGAAGTACCAAGTTTCAGAAGTGCAGCTCTTGTACTGCCGGAGATATGTCGATACAAGCTGAATACGCAAAACATCAACAAAATTTAGCGCGTTTTAAAGTTGATATCGCTTTTGTTTATAACTTCCACATTTATTCGAATTGTGCAACGAAACTTTGCAGACAGTCTCGAATAGGCCTTTTCTACTGAAGTACCAAGTTTCAGAAGTGCAGCTCTTGTACTGCCGGAGATATGTCGATACAAACTAAATACGCAAAACATCAACAAAATTTAGCGCGTTTTAAAGTTGATATCGCTTTTGTTCATAACTTCCACATTTATTCGAATTGTGCAACGAAACTTTGCAGACAGTCTTGAATAGGCCTCTTCTACTGAAGTACTAAGTTTCCGAAGTGCAGCTCTTGTACTTCCGGGGATATGTCGATACAAACTGAATACGCAAAACATCAACAAACATTAGCGCGTTTTAAAGTTGATATCGCTTTTGTTTATAACTTCCACATTTATTCGAATTGTGCAACGAAACTTTGCAGACAGTCGCGGAGACACATTTTCTACTGAAGTACAAAGTTTCAGAAGTGCAACTCTTGTACTGCCGGAGATATGTCGATACAACCTGAATACGCAAAACATCAACAAAATTAAGCGCGTTTTGAAGATGATATCGCTTTTGTTTATAACTTCCACATTTATTCGAATTGTGCAACGAAACTTTGCAGACAGTCGCGGAGACACACTTTCTACTGAAGTACCAAGTTTCAGAAGTGCAGCTCTTGTACTGCCGGAGATATGTCGATACAAACTGAATACGCAAAACATCAACAAAATTTAGCGCGTTTTAAAGTTGATATCGCTTTTGTTTATAACTTCCACATTCATTCGAATTGTGCAACGAAACTTTGCAGACAGTCTCGAATAGGCCTTTTCTACTGAAGTACCAAGTTTCAGAAGTGCAGCTCTTGTACTGCCGAAGATATGTCGATACAAACTGAATACGCAAAACATCAACAAAATTTAGCGCGTTTTAAAGTTGATATCGCTTTTGTTTATAACTTCCACATTTATTCGAATTGTGCAACAGAACTTTGCAGACAGTCTCAAATAGGCCTCTTCAACTTAAGTACCAAGTTTCAGAAGTGCAGCTTTTGTACTGCCGGAGATATGTCGATACAAACTGAATACGCAAAACATCAACAAAATTTAGCGTGTTTTAAAGTTGATATCGCTTTTGTTTATAACTTCCACATTTATTCGAATTGTGCAACGAAACTTTGCAGACAGTCTCGAATAGGCCTTTTCTACTGAAGTACCAAGTTTCAGAAGTGCAGCTCTTGTACTGCCGGAGATATGTCGATACAAACTGAATACGCAAAACATCAACAAAATTTAGCGCGTTTTAAAGTTGATATCGCTTTTGTTTATAACTTCCACATTTATTCGAATTGTGCAACGAAACTTTGCAGACAGTCTCGAATAGGCCTTTTCTACTGAAGTACCAAGTTTCAGAAGTGCAGCTCTTGTACTGCCGGAGATATGTCGATACAAACTAAATACGCAAAACATCAACAAAATTTAGCGCGTTTTAAAGTTGATATCGCTTTTGTTTATAACTTCCACATTTATTCGAATTGTGCAACGAAACTTTGCAGACAGTCTCAAATAGGCCTCTTCTACTGAAGTACTAAGTTTCCGAAGTGCAGCTCTTGTACTTCCGGGGATATGTCGATACAAACTGAATACGCAAAACATCAACAAAATTTAGCGCGTTTTAAAGTTGATATCGCTTTTGTTTATAACTTCCACATTTATTCGAATTGTGCAACGAAACTTTGCAGACAGTCGCGGAGACACATTTTCTACTGAAGTACAAAGTTTCAGAAGTGCAACTCTTGTACTGCCGGAGATATGTCGATACAACCTGAATACGCAAAACATCAACAAAATTAAGCGCGTTTTGAAGATGATATCGCTTTTGTTTATAACTTCCACATTTATTCGAATTGTGCAACGAAACTTTGCAGACAGTCGCGGAGACACACTTTCTACTGAAGTACCAAGTTTCAGAAGTGCAGCTCTTGTACTGCCGGAGATATGTCGATACAAACTGAATACGCAAAACATCAACAAAATTTAGCGCGTTTTAAAGTTGATATCGCTTTTGTTTATAACTTCCACATTCATTCGAATTGTGCAACGAAACTTTGCAGACAGTCTCGAATAGGCCTTTTCTACTGAAGTACCAAGTTTCAGAAGTGCAGCTCTTGTACTGCCGAAGATATGTCGATACAAACTGAATACGCAAAACATCAACAAAATTTAGCGCGTTTTAAAGTTGATATCGCTTTTGTTTATAACTTCCACATGTATTCGAATTGTGCAACGAAACTTTGCAGACAGTCTCAAATAGGCCTCTTCAACTTAAGTACCAAGTTTCAGAAGTGCAGCTCTTGTACTGCCGGAGATATGTCGATACAAACTGAATACGCAAAACATCAACAAAATTTAGCGCGTTTTAAAGTTGATATCGCTTTTGTTTATAACTTCCACATTTATTCGAATTGTGCAACGAAACTTTGCAGACAGTCTCGAATAGGCCTTTTCTACTGAAGTACCAAGTTTCAGAAGTGCAGCTCTTGTACTGCCGGACATATGTCGATACAAACTGAATACGCAAAACATCAACAAAATTCAGCGCGTTTTAAAGTTGATATCGCTTTTGTTTATAACTTCCACATTCATTCGAATTGTGCAACGAAACTTTGCAGACAGTCTCGAATAGGCCTTTTCTACTGAAGTACCAAGTTTCAGAAGTGCAGCTCTTGTACTGCCGAAGATATGTCGATACAAACTGAATACGGAAAACATCAACAAAATTTAGCGCGTTTTAAAGTTGATATCGCTTTTGTTTATAACTTCCACATTTATTCGAATTGTGCAACGAAACTTTGCAGACAGTCTCAAATAGGCCTCTTTAACTTAAGTACCAAGTTTCAGAAGTGCAGCTCTTGTACTGCCGGAGATATGTCGATACAAACTGAATACGCAAAACATCAACAAAATTTAGCGCGTTATAAAGTTGATATCGCTTTTGTTTATAACTTCCACATTTATTCGAATTGTGCAACGAAACTTTGCAGACAGTCTCGAATAGGCCCTTTCTACTGAAGTACCAAGTTTCAGAAGTGCAGCTCTTGTACTGCCGGAGATATGTCGATACAAACTGAATACTCAAAACATCAACAAAATTTAGCGCGTTTTAAAGTTGATATCGCTTTTGTTTATAACTTCCACATTTATTCGAATTGTGCAACGAAACTTTGCAGACAGTCTCGAATAGGCCTTTTCTACTGAAGTACCAAGTTTCAGAAGTGCAGCTCTTGTACTGCCGGAGATATGTCGATACAAGCTGAATACGCAAAACATCAACAAAATTTAGCGCGTTTTAAAGTTGATATCGCTTTTGTTTATAACTTCCACATTTATTCGAATTGTGCAACGAAACTTTGCAGACAGTCTCGAATAGGCCTTTTCTACTGAAGTACCAAGTTTCAGAAGTGCAGCTCTTGTACTGCCGGAGATATGTCGATACAAACCAAATACGCAAAACATCAACAAAATTTAGCGCGTTTTAAAGTTGATATCGCTTTTGTTTATAACTTCCACATTTATTCGAATTGTGCAACGAAACTTTGCAGACAGTCTCAAATAGGCCTCTTCTACTGAAGTACTAAGTTTCCGAAGTGCAGCTCTTGTACTTCCGGGGATATGTCGATACAAACTGAATACGCAAAACATCAACAAAATTTAGCGCGTTTTAAAGTTGATATCGCTTTTGTTTATAACTTCCACATTTATTCGAATTGTGCAACGAAACTTTGCAGACAGTCGCGGAGACACATTTTCTACTGAAGTACAAAGTTTCAGAAGTGCAACTCTTGTACTGCCGGAGATATGTCGATACAACCTGAATACGCAAAACATCAACAAAATTAAGCGCGTTTTGAAGATGATATCGCTTTTGTTTATAACTTCCACATTTATTCGAATTGTGCAACGAAACTTTGCAGACAGTCGCGGAGACACACTTTCTACTGAAGTACCAAGTTTCAGAAGTGCAGCTCTTGTACTGCCGGAGATATGTCGATACAAACTGAATACGCAAAACATCAACAAAATTTAGCGCGTTTTAAAGTTGATATCGCTTTTGTTTATAACTTCCACATTCATTCGAATTGTGCAACGAAACTTTGCAGACAGTCTCGAATAGGCCTTTTCTACTGAAGTACCAAGTTTCAGAAGTGCAGCTCTTGTACTGCCGAAGATATGTCGATACAAACTGAATACGCAAAACATCAACAAAATTTAGCGCGTTTTAAAGTTGATATCGCTTTTGTTTATAACTTCCACATTTATTCGAATTGTGCAACGAAACTTTGCAGACAGTCTCAAATAGGCCTCTTCAACTTAAGTACCAAGTTTCAGAAGTGCAGCTCTTGTACTGCCGGAGATATGTCGATACAAACTGAATACGCAAAACATCAACAAAATTTAGCGCGTTTTAAAGTTGATATCGCTTTTGTTTATAACTTCCACATTTATTCGAATTGTGCAACGAAACTTTGCAGACAGTCTCGAATAGGCCTTTTCTACTGAAGTACCAAGTTTCAGAAGTGCAGCTCTTGTACTGCCGGAGATATGTCGATACAAACTGAATACGCAAAACATCAACAAAATTTAGCGCGTTTTAAAGTTGATATCGCTTTTGTTTATAACTTCCACATTTATTCGAATTGTGCAACGAAACTTTGCAGACAGTCTCGAATAGGCCTTTTCTACTTATGTATCAAGTTTCAGAAGTGCAGCTCTTGTACTGCCGGAGATATGTCGATACAAACTGAATACGCAAAACATCAACAAAATTTAGCGCGTTTTAAAGTTGATATCGCTTTTGTTTATAACTTCCACATTTATTCGAATTGTGCAACGAAACTTTGCAGACAGTCTCAAATAGGCCTCTTCTACTGAAGTACTAAGTTTCCGAAGTGCAGCTCTTGTACTTCCGCGGATATGTCGATACAAACTGAATACGCAAAACATCAACAAAATTTAGCGCGTTTTAAAGTTGATATCGCTTTTGTTTATAACTTCCACATTTATTCTAATTGTGCAACGAAACTTTGCAGACAGTCGCGGAGACACATTTTCTACTGAAGTACAAAGTTTCAGAAGTGCAACTCTTGTACTGCCGGAGATATGTCGATACAACCTGAATACGCAAAACATCAACAAAATTAAGCGCGTTTTGAAGATGATATCGCTTTTGTTTATAACTTCCACATTTATTCGAATTGTGCAACGAAACTTTGCAGACAGTCGCGGAGACACACTTTCTACTGAAGTACCAAGTTTCAGAAGTGCAGCTCTTGTACTGCCGGAGATATGTCGATACAAACTGAATACGCAAAACATCAACAAAATTTAGCGCGTTTTAAAGTTGATATCGCTTTTGTTTATAACTTCCACATTCATTCGAATTGTGCAACGAAACTTTGCAGACAGTCTCGAATAGGCCTTTTCTACTGAAGTACCTAGTTTCACAAGTGCAGCTCTTGTACTGCCGAAGATATGTCGATACAAACTGAATACGCAAAACATCAACAAAATTTAGCGCGTTTTAAAGTTGATATCGCTTTTGTTTATAACTTCCACATTTATTCGAATTGTGCAACGAAACTTTGCAGACAGTCTCAAATAGGCCTCTTCAACTTAAGTACCAAGTTTCAGAAGTGCAGCTCTTGTACTGCCGGAGATATGTCGATACAAACTGAATACGCAAAACATCAACAAAATTTAGCGCGTTTTAAAGTTGATATCGCTTTTGTTTATAACTTCCACATTTATTCGAATTGTGCAACGAAACTTTGCAGACAGTCTCGAATAGGCCTTTTCTACTGAAGTACCAAGTTTCAGAAGTGCAGCTCTTGTACTGCCGGAGATATGTCGATACAAACTGAATACGCAAAACATCAACAAAATTTAGCGCGTTTTAAAGTTGATATCGCTTTTGATTATAACTTCCACATTTATTCGAATTGTGCAACGAAACTTTGCAGACAGTCTCGAATAGGCCTTTTCTACTGAAGTACTAAGTTTCAGAAGTGCAGCTTTTGTACTGCCGGAGATATGTCGATACAAACTAAATACGCAAAACATCAACAAAATTTAGCGCGTTTTAAAGTTGATATCGCTTTTGTTTATAACTTCCACATTTATTCGAATTGTGCAACGAAACTTTGCAGACAGTCTCAAATAGGCCTCTTCTACTGAAGTACTAAGTTTCCGAAGTGCAGCTCTTGTACTTCCGGGGATATGTCGATACAAACTGAATACGCAAAACATCAACAAAATTTAGCGCGTTTTAAAGTTGATATCGCTTTTGTTTATAACTTCCACATTTATTCGAATTGTGCAACGAAACTTTGCAGACAGTCGCGGAGACACATTTTCTACTGAAGTACAAAGTTTCAGAAGTGCAACTCTTGTACTGCCGGAGATATGTCGATACAACCTGAATACGCAAAACATCAACAAAATTAAGCGCGTTTTGAAGATGATATCGCTTTTGTTTATAACTTCCACATTTATTCGAATTGTGCAACGAAACTTTGCAGACAGTCGCGGAGACACACTTTCTACTGAAGTACAAAGTTTCAGAAGTGCAGCTCTTGTACTGCCGGAGATATGTCGATACAAACTGAATACGCAAAACATCAACAAAATTTAGCGCGTTTTAAAGTTGATATCGCTTTTGTTTATAACTTCCACATTCATTCGAATTGTGCAACGAAACTTTGCAGACAGTCTCGAATAGGCCTTTTCTACTGAAGTACCAAGTTTCAGAAGTGCAGCTCTTGTACTGCCGAAGATATGTCGATACAAACTGAATACGCAAAACATCAACAAAATTTAGCGCGTTTTAAAGTTGATATCGCTTTTGTTTATAACTTCCACATTTATTCGAATTGTGCAACGAAACTTTGCAGACAGTCTCAAATAGGCCTCTTCAACTTAAGTACCAAGTTTCAGAAGTGCAGCTCTTGTACTGCCGGAGATATGTCGATACAAACTGAATACGCAAAACATCAACAAAATTTAGCGCGTTTTAAAGTTGATATCGCTTTTGTTTATAACTTCCACATTTATTCGAATTGTGCAACGAAACTTTGCAGACAGTCTCGAATAGGCCTTTTCTACTGAAGTACCAAGTTTCAGAAGTGCAGCTCTTGTACTGCCGGAGATATGTCGATACAAACTGAATACGCAAAACATCAACAAAATTTAGCGCGTTTTAAAGTTGATATCGCTTTTGTTTATAACTTCCACATTTATTCGAATTGTGCAACGAAACTTTGCAGACAGTCTCGAATAGGCCTTTTCTACTTATGTATCAAGTTTCAGAAGTGCAGCTCTTGTACTGCCGGAGATATGTCGATACAAACTGAATACGCAAAACATCAACAAAATTTAGCGCGTTTTAAAGTTGATATCGCTTTTGTTTATAACTTCCACATTTATTCGAATTGTGCAACGAAACTTTGCAGACAGTCTCGAATAGGCCTTTTCTACTGAAGTACCAAGTTTCAGAAGTGCAGCTCTTGTACTGCCGGAGATATGTCGATACAAACTAAATACGCAAAACATCAACAAAATTTAGCGCGTTTTAAAGTTGATATCGCTTTTGTTTATAACTTCCACATTTATTCGAATTGTGCAACGAAACTTTGCAGACAGTCTCAAATAGGCCTCTTCTAATGAAGTACTAAGTTTCAGAAGTGCAGCTCTTGTACTTCCGGGGATATGTTGATACAAACTGAATACGCAAAACATCAAACAAAATTAGCGCGTTTTAAAGTTGATATCGCTTTTGTTTATAACTTCCACATTTATTCGAATTGTGCAACGAAACTTTGCAGACAGTCGCGGAGACACATTTTCTACTGAAGTACAAAGTTTCAGAAGTGCAGCTCTTGTACTGCCGGAGATATGTCGATACAAACTGAATACGCAAAACATCAACAAAATTTAGCGCGTTTTAAAGTTGATATCGCTATTGTTTACCCCTTCCACATTCATTCGAATTGTGCAACGAAACTTTGCAGACAGTCTCGAATAGGCCTTTTCTACTGAAGTACCAAGTTTCAGAAGTGCAGCTCTTGTTACTGCCGAAGATATGTCGATACAAACTGAATACTCAAAACATCAACAAAATTTAGCGCGTTTTAAAGTTGATATCGCTTTTGTTTATAACTTCCACATTAATTCGAATTGTGCAACGAAACTTTGCAGACAGTCTCAAATAGGCCTCTTCAACTTAAGTACCAAGTTTCAGAAGTGCAGCTCTTGTACTGCCGGAGATATGTCGATACAAACTGAATACGCAAAACATCAACAAAATTTAGCGCGTTTTAAAGTTGATATCGCTTTTGTTTATAACTTCCACATTTATTCGAATTGTGCAACGAAACTTTGCAGACAGTCTCGAATAGGCCTTTTCTACTGAAGTACCAAGTTTCAGAAGTGCAGCTCTTGTACTGCCGGAGATATGTCGATACAAGCTGAATACGCAAAACATCAACAAAATTTAGCGCGTTTTAAAGTTGATATCGCTTTTGTTTATAACTTCCACATTTATTCGAATTGTGCAACGAAACTTTGCAGACAGTCGCGGAGACATATTTTCTACTTAGGTATAAAGTTTCAGAAGTGCAACTCTTGTACTGCCGGAGATATGTCGATACAAACTGAATACGCAAAACATCAACAAAATTAAGCGCGTTTTGAAGATGATATCGCTTTTGTTTATAACTTCCACATTTATTCGAATTGTGCAACGAAACTTTGCAGACAGTCGCGGAGACACATGTTCCACTGAAGTACCAAGTTTCAGAAGTGCAGCTCTTGTACTGCCGGAGATATGTCGATACAAACTGAATACGCAAAACATCAACAAAATTTAGCGCGTTTTAAAGTTGATATCGCTTTTTTTTATAACTTCCACATTTATTCGAATTGTGCAACGAAACTTTGCAGACAGTCTCGAATAGGCCTTTTCTACTGAAGTACCAAGTTTCAGAAGTGCAGCTCTTGAACTGCCGGAGATATGTCGATACAAACTGAATACGCAAAACATCAACAAAATTTAGCGCGTTTTAAAGTTGATATCGCTTTTGTTTATAACTTCCACATTCATTCGAATTGTGCAACGAAACTTTGCAGACAGTCTCGAATAGGCCTTTTCTACTGAAGTACCAAGTTTCAGAAGTGCAGCTCTTGTACTGCCGAAGATATGTCGATACAAACTGAATACGGAAAACATCAACAAAATTTAGCGCGTTTTAAAGTTGATATCGCTTTTGTTTATAACTTCCACATTTATTCGAATTGTGCAACGAAACTTTGCAGACAGTCTCAAATAGGCCTCTTTAACTAAAGTACTAAGTTTCAGAAGTGCAGCTCTTGTACTGCCGGAGATATGTCGATACAAACTGAATACGCAAAACATCAACAAAATTTAGCGCGTTTTAAAGTTGATATCGCTTTTGTTTATAACTTCCACATTTATTCGAATTGTGCAACGAAACTTTGCAGACAGTCTCGAATAGGCCTTTTCTACTGAAGTACCAAGTTTCAGAAGTGCAGCTCTTGTACTGCCGGAGATATGTCGATACAAACTGAATACGCAAAACATCAACAAAATTTAGCGCGTTTTAAAGTTGATATCGCTTTTGTTTATAACTTCCACATTTATTCGAATTGTGCAACGAAACTTTGCAGACAGTCTCAAATAGGCCTCTTCAACTTAAGTACCAAGTTTCAGAAGTGCAGCTCTTGTACTGCCGGAGATATGTCGATACAAACTGAATACGCAAAACATCAACAAAATTTAGCGCGTTTTAAAGTTGATATCGCTTTTGTTTATAACTTCCACATTTATTCGAATTGTGCAACGAAACTTTGCAGACAGTCTCGAATAGGCTTTTTCTACTGAAGTACCAAGTTTCAGAAGTGCAGCTCTTGTACTGCCGGAGATATGTCGATACAAACTGAATACGCAAAACATCAACAAAATTTAGCGCGTTTTAAAGTTGATATCGCTTTTGTTTATAACTTCCACATTTATTCGAATTGTGCAACGAAACTTTGCAGACAGTCTCGAATAGGCCTTTTCTACTGAAGTACCAAGTTTCAGAAGTGCAGCTCTTGTACTGCCGGAGATATGTCGATACAAACTGAATACGCAAAACATCAACAAAATTTAGCGCGTTTTAAAGTTGATATCGCTATTGTTTATAACTTCCACATTCATTCGAATTGTGCAACGAAACTTTGCAGACAGTCTCGAATAGGCCTTTTCTACTGAAGTACCAAGTTTCAGAAGTGCAGCTCTTGTACTGCCGAAGATATGTCGATACAAACTGAATACTCAAAACATCAACAAAATTTAGCGCGTTTTAAAGTTGATATCGCTTTTGTTTATAACTTCCACATTAATTCGAATTGTGCAACGAAACTTTGCAGACAGTCTCAAATAGGCCTCTTCAACTTAAGTACCAAGTTTCAGAAGTGCAGCTCTTGTACTGCCGGAGATATGTCGATACAAACTGAATACGCAAAACATAAACAAAATTTAGCGCGTTTTAAAGTTGATATCGCTTTTGTTTATAACTTCCACATTTATTCGAATTGTGCAACGAAACTTTGCAGACAGTCTCGAATAGGCCTTTTCTACTGAAGTACCAAGTTTCAGAAGTGCAGCTCTTGTACTGCCGGAGATATGTCGATACAAGCTGAATACGCAAAACATCAACAAAATTTAGCGCGTTTTAAAGTTGATATCGCTTTTGTTTATAACTTCCACATTTATTCGAATTGTGCAACGAAACTTTGCAGAAAGTCGCGGAGACATATTTTCTACTTAGGTATAAAGTTTCAGAAGTGCAACTCTTGTACTGCCGGAGATATGTCGATACAAACTGAATACGCAAAACATCAACAAAATTAAGCGCGTTTTGAAGATGATATCGCTTTTGTTAATAACTTCCACATTTATTCGAATTGTGCAACGAAACTTTGCAGACAGTCGCGGAGACACATGTTCTACTGAAGTACCAAGTTTCAGAAGTGCAGCTCTTGTACTGCCGGAGATATGTCGATACAAACTGAATACGCAAAACATCAACAAAATTAAGCGCGTTTTAAAGTTGATATCGCTTTTTTTTAAAACTTCCACATTTATTCGAATTGTGCAACGAAACTTTGCAGACAGTCTCGAATAGGCCTTTTCTACTGAAGTACCAAGTTTCAGAAGTGCAGCTCTTGTACTGCCGGAGATATGTCGATACAAACTGAATACGCAAAACATCAACAAAATTTAGCGCGTTTTAAAGTTGATATCGCTTTTGTTTATAACTTCCACATTCATTCGAATTGTGCAACGAAACTTTGCAGACAGTCTCGAATAGGCCTTTTCTACTGAAGTACCAAGTTTCAGAAGTGCAGCTCTTGTACTGCCGAAGATATGTCGATACAAACTGAATACGGAAAACATCAACAAAATTTAGCGCGTTTTAAAGTTGATATCGCTTTTGTTTATAACTTCCACATTTATTCGAATTGTGCAACGAAACTTTGCAGACAGTCTCAAATAGGCCTCTTTAACTAAAGTACTAAGTTTCAGAAGTGCAGCTCTTGTACTGCCGGAGATATGTCGATACAAACTGAATACGCAAAACATCAACAAAATTTAGCGCGTTTTAAAGTTGATATCGCTTTTGTTTATAACTTCCACATTTATTCGAATTGTGCAACGAAACTTTGCAGACAGTCTCGAATAGGCCTTTTCTACTGAAGTACCAAGTTTCAGAAGTGCAGCTCTTGTACTGCCGAAGATATGTCGATACAAACTGAATACGCAAAACATCAACAAAATTTAGCGCGTTTTAAAGTTGATATCGCTTTTGTTTATAACTTCCACATTTATTCGAATTGTGCAACGAAACTTTGCAGACAGTCTCAAATAGGCCTCTTCAACTTAAGTACCAAGTTTCAGAAGTGCAGCTCTTGTACTGCCGGAGATATGTCGATACAAACTGAATACGCAAAACATCAACAAAATTTAGCGCGTTTTAAAGTTGATATCGCTTTTGTTTATAACTTCCACATTTATTCGAATTGTGCAACGAAACTTTGCAGACAGTCTCGAATAGGCCTTTTCTACTGAAGTACCAAGTTTCAGAAGTGCAGCTCTTGTACTGCCGGAGATATGTCGATACAAACTGAATACGCAAAACATCAACAAAATTTAGCGCGTTTTAAAGTTGATATCGCTTTTGTTTATAACTTCCACATTTATTCGAATTGTGCAACGAAACTTTGCAGACAGTCTCGAATAGGCCTTTTCTACTGAAGTACCAAGTTTCAGAAGTGCAGCTTTTGTACTGCCGGAGATATGTCGATACAAACTAAATACGCAAAACATCAACAAAATTTAGCGCGTTTTAAAGTTGATATCGCTTTTGTTTATAACTTCCACATTTATTCGAATTGTGCAACGAAACTTTGCAGACAGTCTCAAATAGGCCTCTTCTACTGAAGTACTAAGTTTCCGAAGTGCAGCTCTTGTACTTCCGGGGATATGTCGATACAAACTGAATACGCAAAACATCAACAAAATTTAGCGCGTTTTAAAGTTGATATCGCTTTTGTTTATAACTTCCACATTTATTCGAATTGTGCAACGAAACTTTGCAGACAGTCGCGGAGACACATTTTCTACTGAAGTACAAAGTTTCAGAAGTGCAACTCTTGTACTGCCGGAGATATGTCGATACAACCTGAATACGCAAAACATCAACAAAATTAAGCGCGTTTTGAAGATGATATCGCTTTTGTTTATAACTTCCACATTTATTCGAATTGTGCAACGAAACTTTGCAGACAGTCGCGGAGACACACTTTCTACTGAAGTACCAAGTTTCAGAAGTGCAGCTCTTGTACTGCCGGAGATATGTCGATACAAACTGAATACGCAAAACATCAACAAAATTTAGCGCGTTTTAAAGTTGATATCGCTTTTGTTTATAACTTCCACATTCATTCGAATTGTGCAACGAAACTTTGCAGACAGTCTCGAATAGGCCTTTTCTACTGAAGTACCAAGTTTCAGAAGTGCAGCTCTTGTACTGCCGAAGATATGTCGATACAAACTGAATACGCAAAACATCAACAAAATTTAGCGCGTTTTAAAGTTGATATCGCTTTTGTTTATAACTTCCACATTTATTCGAATTGTGCAACGAAACTTTGCAGACAGTCTCAAATAGGCCTCTTCAACTTAAGTACCAAGTTTCAGAAGTGCAGCTCTTGTACTGCCGGAGATATGTCGATACAAACTGAATACGCAAAACATCAACAAAATTTAGCGCGTTTTAAAGTTGATATCGCTTTTGTTTATAACTTCCACATTTATTCGAATTGTGCAACGAAACTTTGCAGACAGTCTCGAATAGGCCTTTTCTACTTATGTATCAAGTTTCAGAAGTGCAGCTCTTGTACTGCCGGAGATATGTCGATACAAACTGAATACGCAAAACATCAACAAAATTTAGCGCGTTTTAAAGTTGATATCGCTTTTGTTTATAACTTCCACATTTATTCGAATTGTGCAACGAAACTTTGCAGACAGTCTCGAATAGGCCTTTTCTACTGAAGTACCAAGTTTCAGAAGTGCAGCTCTTGTACTGCCGGAGATATGTCGATACAAACTAAATACGCAAAACATCAACAAAATTTAGCGCGTTTTAAAGTTGATATCGCTTTTGTTTATAACTTCCACATTTATTCGAATTGTGCAACGAAACTTTGCAGACAGTCTCAAATAGGCCTCTTCTAATGAAGTACTAAGTTTCAGAAGTGCAACTCTTGTACTTCCGGGGATATGTTGATACAAACTGAATACGCAAAACATCAACAAAAATTAGCGCGTTTTAAAGTTGATATCGCTTTTTTTTATAACTTCCACATTTATTCGAATTGTGCAACGAAACTTTGCAGACAGTCTCGAATAGGCCTTTTCTACTGAAGTACCAAGTTTCAGAAGTGCAGCTCTTGTACTGCCGGAGATATGTCGATACAAACTGAATACGCAAAACATCAACAAAATTTAGCGCGTTTTAAAGTTGATATCGCTTTTGTTTATAACTTCCACATTCATTCGAATTGTGCAACGAAACTTTGCAGACAGTCTCGAATAGGCCTTTTCTACTGAAGTACCAAGTTTCAGAAGTGCAGCTCTTGTACTGCCGAAGATATGTCGATACAAACTGAATACAGAAAACATCAACAAAATTTAGCGCGTTTTAAAGTTGATATCGCTTTTGTTTATAACTTCCACATTTATTCGAATTGTGCAACGAGCCTTTGCAGACAGTCTCGAATAGGCCTTTTCTACTGAAGTACCAAGTTTCAGAAGTGCAGCTCTTGTACTGCCGGAGATATGTCGATACAAGCTGAATACGCAAAACATCAACAAAATTTAGCGCGTTTTAAAGTTGATATCGCTTTTGTTTATAACTTCCACATTTATTCGAATTGTGCAACGAAACTTTGCAGACAGTCTCGAATAGGCCTTTTCTACTGAAGTACCAAGTTTCAGAAGTGCAGCTCTTGTACTGCCGGAGATATGTCGATACAAACTGAATACGCAAAACATCAACAAAATTTAGCGCGTTTTAAAGTTGATATCGCTTTTGTTTATAATTTCCACATTTATTCGAATTGTGCAATGAAACTTTGCAGACAGTCTCGAATAGGCCTTTTCTACTGAAGTACCAAGTTTCAGAAGTGCAGCTCTTGTACTGCCGGAGATATGTCGATACAAACTAAATACGCAAAACATCAACAAAATTTAGCGCGTTTTAAAGTTGATATCGCTTTTGTTTATAACTTCCACATTTATTCGAATTGTGCAACGAAACTTTACAGACAGTCTCAAATAGGCGTTTTCTATTACAGTACAAAGTCTCAGAAGTGCAGCTCTTGTTCTGCTGGAGATATGTCGATACAAACTGAATACGCAAAACATAAACAAAATTTAGCGCGTTTTAAAGTTGATATCGCTTTTCTTTATAACTTCCACATTTATTCGAATTGTGACCGTAACTTTGCAGACAGTCGCGGAGACACATTTTCTACTGAAGTACCAAGTTTCAGAAGTGCAACTCTTGTACTGCCGGAGATATGTCGATACAAACTGAATACGCAAAACATCAACAAAGTCAAGCGCGTTTTGAAGTTGATATCGCTTTTGTTTATAACTTCCACATTTATTCGAATTGTGCAACGAAACTTTGCAGACAGTCGCGGAGACACATGTTCTACTGAAGTACCAAGTTTCAGAAGTGCAGCTCTTGTACTGCCGGAGATATGTCGATACAAACTGAATACGCAAAACATCAACAAAATTTAGCGCGTTTTAAAGTTGATATCGCTTTTGTTTATAACTTCCACATTTATTCGAATTGTGCAACGAAACTTTGCAGACAGTCTCGAATAGGCCTCTTAAACTTAAGTACCAAGTTTCAGAAGTGCAGCTCTTGTACTGCCGGAGATATGTCGATACAAACTGAATACGCAAAACATCAACAAAATTGAGCGCGTTTTAAAGTTGATATCGCTTTTGTTTATAACTTCCACATTTATTCGAATTGTGCAACGAAACTTTGCAGACAGTCTCGAATAGGCCTTGTCAACTGAAGTACCAAGTTTCACAAGTGCAGCTCTTGTACTGCCGGAGATATGTCGATACAAACTGAATACGCAAAACATCAACAAAATTTAACGCGTTTTAAAGTTGATATCGCTTTTGTTTATAACTTCCACATTTATTCGAATTGTGCAACGAAACTTTGCAGACAGTCCTGAATAGCTCTTTTCCACTGAAGTACCAAGTTTCAGAAGTGCAGCTCTTGTACTGCTGTAGATATGTCGATACAAACTAAATACGCAAAACATCAACAAAATTTAGCGCGTTTTAAAGTTGATATCGCTTTTGTTTATAACTTCCACATTGATTCGAATTTTGCAACGAAACTTTGCAGACAGTCTCAAATAGGCCTCTTCTACTACAGTACCAAGTTTCAGAAGTGCAGCTCTTGTGCTTCCGGAGATATGTCGATACAAACTGAATACGCAAAACATCAACAAAATTTAGCGCGTTTTAAAGTTGATATCGCTTTTGTTTATAACTTCCACATTTATTCGAATTGTGCAACGAATCCTTGCAGACAGTCTCGAATAGGCCTTTTCTACTGAAGTACCAAGTTTCAGAAGTGCAGCTCTTGTACTGCCGGAGATATGTCGATATAAACTGAATACGCAAAACATCAACAAAATTTAGCGCGTTTTAAAGTTGATATCGCTTTTGTTTATAACTTCCACATTTATTCGAATTGTGCAACGAAACTTTGCAGAGAGTCTCGAATAGGCCTTTTCTACTGAAGTACCAAGTTTCAGAAGTGCAGCTCTTGTACTGCCGGAGATATGTCGATACAAACTGAATACGCAAAACATCAACAAAATTTAGCGCGTTTTAAAGTTGATATCGCTTTGGTTTATAACTTCCACATTTATTCGAATTGTGCAACGAAACTTTGCAGACAGTCTCAAATAGGCCTTTTCTACTACAGTACCAAGTTTCAGAAGTGCAGCTCTTGTTCTGCTGGAGATATGTCGATTCAAACTGAATACGCAAAACATCAACAAAATTTAGCGCGTTTTAAAGTTGATATCGCTTTTGTTTATAACTTCCACATTTATTCGAATTGTGACCGAAACTTTGCAGACAGTCGCGGAGACACATTTTCTACTGAAGTACCAAGTGTCAGAAGTGCAACTCTTGTACTGCCGGAGATATGTCGATACAAACTGAATACGCAAAACATCAACAAAATTAAGCGCGTTTTGAAGTTGATATCGCTTTTGTTTATAACTTCCACATTTATTCGAATTGTGCAACGAAACTTTGCAGACAGTCGCGGAGACACATGTTCTACTGAAGTACCAAGTTTCAGAAGTGCAGCTCTTGTACTGCGGGAGATATGTGTATTCAAACTGAATACGCAAAACATCAACAAAATTTAGCGCGTTTTAAAGTTGATATCGCTTTTGTTTATAACTTCCACATTTATTCGAATTGTGCAACGAAACTTTGCAGACAGTATCGAATAGGCCTCTTTAACTTAAGTACTAAGTTTCAGAAGTGCAGCTCTTGTACTGCCGGAGATATGTCGATACAAACTGAATACGCAAAACATCAACAAAATTGAGCGCGTTTTAAAGTTGACATCGCTTTTGTTTATAACTTCCACATTTATTCGAATTGTGCAACGAAACTTTGCAGACAGTCTCGAATAGGCCTTTTCTACTGAAGTACAAAGTTTCAGAAGTGCAGCTCTTGTACTGCCGGAGATATGTCGATACAAACTGAATACGCAAAACATCAACAAAATTTAACGCGTTTTAAAGTTGATATCGCTTTTGTTTATAACTTCCACATTTATTCGAATTGTGCAACGAAACTTTGCAGACAGTCCTGAATAGGCCTTTTCTACTGAAGTACCAAGTTTCAGAAGTGCAGCTCTTGTACTGCTGTAGATATGTCGATACAAACTAAATACGCAAAACATCAACAAAATTTAGCGCGTTTTAAAGTTGATATCGCTTTTGTTTATAACTTCCACATTGATTCGAATTTTGCAACGAAACTTTGCAGACAGTCTCAAATAGGCCTCTACTACTAGAGTACCAAGTTTCAGAAGTGCAGCTCTTGTACTGCCGGAGATATGTCGATACAAACTGAATACGCAAAACATCAACAAAATTTAGCGCGTTTTAAAGTTGATATCGCTTTTGTTTATAACTTCCACATTTATTCGAATTGTGCAACGAATCCTGGCAGACAGTCTCGAATAGGCCTTTTCTACTGAAGTACCAAGTTTCAGAAGTGCAGCTCTTGTACTGCCGGAGATATGTCGATACAAACTGAATACGCAAAACATCAACAAAATTTAGCGCGTTTTAAAGTTGATATCGCTTTTGTTTATAACTTCCACATTTATTCGAATTGTGCAACGAAACTTTGCAGAGA
>CAUVYP010000196.1:0-10000 GCA_963556195.1 Sepiola atlantica
ACAGTGTGATTAAAAAGCAGGTTTGAATGAATGATGAAAAGTACATAGAATAAGGGAAGTAAACTAATGATTTAATGGTAAAAATGTTGTAAGATATCCGCTTACGGCCATATAACGCTGAAAACACCGGTTCTCGTTCGATCACCGAAGATAAGCAACGTAGAGCCTGGTCAGTACTTAGATGGGTGACCACTTGGGAATACCAGGTGCTGTAAGCATCTAATTTTTCTTCTTTTTTTTTTTTTTTTTTTTTTTTTTAGCAAATGATGCGACAAACAGTAATAGGGTACTACTAGTGTTTGCGATTACTCAAGGCTGAAATAGTTGGCGGTAGATATAAATCATTACAACCTCGCGTCCTGGGAGTGGGTATTCGCTTTACGTTAAATTTTTATGCGGCACATTAAATTCCCAAATAAATTATGTTCTCTTTTTGTTTTTCAGTCTGTTTATTATTTAATCGCCTAAGATAGTAGAATTTATATTTATTTGGATGTGTGTGTGTTTTAATTCTCATGCAGTTTAAATATGTGTTTTGAAAGGGTAAATTTAATAAAAAGTGTAAAAACAGTGTGATTAAAAAGCAGGTTTGAATGAATGATGAAAAGTAAATAGAATAAGGGAAGCAAACTAATGGTTTAATGGTAAAAATGTTGTAAGATATCCGCTTACGGCCATATCACGCTGAAAACACCGGTTCTCGTCCGATCACCGAAGTTAAGCAACGTAGAGCCTGGTCAGTACTTAGATGGGTGACCACTTGGGAATACCAGGTGCTGTAAGCATCTAATTTTTCTTCTTTTTTTTTTTTTTTTTTTTTTTTTTTAGCAAATGATGCGACAAACAGTAATAGGGTACTACTAGTGTTTGCGATTACTCAAGGCTGAAATAGTTGGCGGTAGATATAAATCATTACAACCTCGCGTCCTGGGAGTGGGTATTCGCTTTACGTTAAATTTTTATGCGGCACATTAAATTCCCAAATAAATTATGTTCTCTTTTTGTTTTTCAGTCTGTTTATTATTTAATCGCCTAAGATAGTAGAATTTATATTTATTTGGATGTGTGTGTGTTTTAATTCTCATGCAGTTTAAATATGTGTTTTGAAAGGGTAAATTTAATAAAAAGTGTAAAAACAGTGTGATTAAAAAGCAGGTTTGAATGAATGATGAAAAGTAAATAGAATAAGGGAAGCAAACTAATGGTTTAATGGTAAAAATGTTGTAAGATATCCGCTTACGGCCATATCACGCTGAAAACACCGGTTCTCGTCCGATCACCGAAGTTAAGCAACGTAGAGCCTGGTCAGTACTTAGATGGGTGACCACTTGGGAATACCAGGTGCTGTAAGCATCTAATTTTTCTTCTTTTTTTTTTTTTTTTTTTTTTTTATAGCAAATGATGCGACAAACAGTAATAGGGTACTACTAGTGTTTGCGATTACTCAAGGCTGAAATAGTTGGCGGTAGATATAAATCATTACAACCTCGCGTCCTGGGAGTGGGTATTCGCTTTACGTTAAATTTTTATGCGGCACATTAAATTCCCAAATAAATTATGTTCTCTTTTTGTTTTTCAGTCTGTTTATTATTTAATCGCCTAAGATAGTAGAATTTATATTTATTTGGATGTGTGTGTGTTTTAATTCTCATGCAGTTTAAATATGTGTTTTGAAAGGGAAAATTTAATAAAAAGTGTAAAAACAGTGTGATTAAAAAGCAGGTTTGAATGAATGATGAAAAGTAAATAGAATAAGGGAAGTAAACTAATGATTTAATGGTAAAAATGTTGTAAGATATCCGCTTACGGCCATATAACGCTGAAAACACCGGTTCTCGTCCGATCACCGAAGATAAGCAACGTAGAGCCTGGTCAGTACTTAGATGGGTGACCACTTGGGAATACCAGGTGCTGTAAGCATCTAATTTTTCTTCTTTATTTTTTTTTTTTTTTTTAGCAAATGATGCGACAAACAGTAATAGGGTACTACTAGTGTTTGCGATTACTCAAGGCTGAAATAGTTGGCGGTAGATATAAATCATTACAACCTCGCGTCCTGGGAGTGGGTATTCGCTTTACGTTAAATTTTTATGCGGCACATTAAATTCCCAAATAAATTATGTTCTCTTTTTGTTTTTCAGTCTGTTTATTATTTAATCGCCTAAGATAGTAGAATTTATATTTATTTGGATGTGTGTGTGTTTTAATTCTCATGCAGTTTAAATATGTGTTTTGAAAGGGTAAATTTAATAAAAAGTGTAAAAACAGTGTGATTAAAAAGCAGGTTTGAATGAATGATGAAAAGTAAATAGAATAAGGGAAGCAACTAATGATTTAATGGTAAAAATGTTGTAAGATATCCGCTTACGGCCATATCACGCTGAAAACACCGGTTCTCGTCCGATCACCGAAGTTAAGCAACGTAGAGCCTGGTCAGTACTTAGATGGGTGACCATTTGGAATACCAGGTGCTGTAAGCATCTAATTTTTCTTCTTTTTTTTTTTTTTTTTTTTTAGCAAATGATGCGACAAACAGTAATAGGGTACTACTAGTGTTTGCGATTACTCAAGGCTGAAATAGTTGGCGGTAGATATAAATCATTACAACCTCGCGTCCTGGGAGTGGGTATTCGCTTTACGTTAAATTTTTATGCGGCACATTAAATTCCCAAATAAATTATGTTCTCTTTTTGTTTTTCAGTCTGTTTATTATTTAATCGCCTAAGATAGTAGAATTTATATTTATTTGGATGTGTGTGTGTTTTAATTCTCATGCAGTTTAAATATGTGTTTTGAAAGGGTAAATTTAATAAAAAGTGTAAAAACAGTGTGATTAAAAAGCAGGTTTGAATGAATGATGAAAAGTAAATAGAATAAGGGAAGCAAACTAATGGTTTAATGGTAAAAATGTTGTAAGATATCCGCTTACGGCCATATCACGCTGAAAACACCGGTTCTCGTCCGATCACCGAAGTTAAGCAACGTAGAGCCTGGTCAGTACTTTGGTGGGTGACCACTTGGGAATACCAGGTGCTGTAAGCATCTAATTTTTCTTCTTTATTTATTTTTTTTTTTTTTTAGCAAATGATGCGACAAACAGTAATAGGGTACTACTAGTGTTTGCGATTACTCAAGGCTGAAATAGTTGGCGGTAGATATAAATCATTACAACCTCGCGTCCTGGGAGTGGGTATTCGCTTTACGTTAAATTTTTATGCGGCACATTAAATTCCCAAATAAATTATGTTCTCTTTTTGTTTTTCAGTCTGTTTATTATTTAATCGCCTAAGATAGTAGAATTTATATTTATTTGGATGTGTGTGTGTTTTAATTCTCATGCAGTTTAAATATGTGTTTTGAAAGGGTAAATTTAATAAAAAGTGTAAAAACAGTGTGATTAAAAAGCAGGTTTGAATGAATGATGAAAAGTAAATAGAATAAGGGAAGCAAACTAATGATTTTATGGTAAAAATGTTGTAAGATATCCGCTTACGGCCATATCACGCTGAAAACACCGGTTCTCGTCCGATCACCGAAGTTAAGCAACGTAGAGCCTGGTCAGTACTTAGATGGGTGACCACTTGGGAATACCAGGTGCTGTAAGCATCTAATTTTTCTTCTTTTTTTATTTTTTTATTTTATTTTATTTTTTTTTATTTATAATTTTTTTTTTTTTTTTTTTTTTTTTTTTTTTTTTTTTAGCAAATGATGCGACAAACAGTAATAGGGTACTACTAGTGTTTGCGATTACTCAAGGCTGAAATAGTTGGCGGTAGATATAAATCATTGCAACCTCGCGGCCTGGGAGTGGGTATTCGCTTTACGTTAAATTTTTATGCGGCACATTAAATTCCAAATAAATTATGTTCTCTTTTTGTTTTTCAGTCTGTTTATTATTTAATCGCCTAAGATAGTAGAATTTATATTTATTTGGATGTGTGTGCGTTTTAATTC
The DNA here is from genome assembly GCA_963556195.1 of Sepiola atlantica. Lineage (NCBI taxonomy): Eukaryota > Metazoa > Mollusca > Cephalopoda > Sepiida > Sepiolidae > Sepiola > Sepiola atlantica. Next base: position 3,955 of record CAUVYP010000196.1, read on the forward strand.
TCATGAAGTTTAAATATGTGTTTTGAAAGGGTAAATTTAATAAAAAGTGTAAAAACAGTGTGATTAAAAAGCAGGTTTGAATGAATGATGAAAAGTAAATAGAATAAGGGAAGCAAACTAATGGTTTAATGGTAAAAATGTTGTAAGATATCCGCTTACGGCCATATCACGCTGAAAACACCGGTTCTCGTCCGATCACCGAAGTTAAGCAACGTAGAGCCTGGTCAGTACTTAGATGGGTGACCACTTGGGAATACCAGGTGCTGTAAGCATCTAATTTTTCTTCTTTTTTTTTTTTTTTTTTTTTTTTTTTTAAGCAAATGATGCGACAAACAGTAATAGGGTGCTACTAGTGTTTGCGATTACTCAAGGCTGAAATAGTTGGCGGTAGATATAAATCATTACAACCTCGCGTCCTGGGAGTGGGTATTCGCTTTACGTTAAATTTTTATGCGGCACATTAAATTCCCAAATAAATTATGTTCTCTTTTTGTTTTTCAGTCTGTTTATTATTTAATCGCCTAAGATAGTAGAATTTATATTTATTTGGATGTGTGTGTGTTTTAATTCTCATGCAGTTTAAATATGTGTTTTGAAAGGGTAAATTTAATAAAAAGTGTAAAAACAGTGTGATTAAAAAGCAGGTTTGAATGAATGATGAAAAGTAAATAGAATAAGGGAAGCAAACTAATGGTTTAATGGTAAAAATGTTGTAAGATATCCGCTTACGGCCATATCACGCTGAAAACACCGGTTCTCGTCCGATCACCGAAGTTAAGCAACGTAGAGCCTGGTCAGTACTTAGATGGGTGACCACTTGGGAATACCAGGTGCTGTAAGCATCTAATTTTTCTTCTTTTTTTTTTTTTTTTTTTTTTTTTAGCAAATGATGCGACAAACAGTAATAGCGTACTACTAGTGTTTGCGATTACTCAAGGCTGAAATAGTTGGCGGTAGATATAAATCATTACAACCTCGCGTCCTGGGAGTGGGTATTCGCTTTACGTTAAATTTTTATGCGGCACATTAAATTCCCAAATAAATTATGTTCTCTTTTTGTTTTTCAGTCTGTTTATTATTTAATCGCCTAAGATAGTAGAATTTATATTTATTTGGATGTGTGTGTGTTTTAATTCTCATGCAGTTTAAATATGTGTTTTGAAAGGGTAAATTTAATAAAAAGTGTAAAAACAGTGTGATTAAAAAGCAGGTTTGAATGAATGATGAAAAGTAAATAGAATAAGGGAAGCAAACTAATGGTTTAATGGTAAAAATGTTGTAAGATATCCGCTTACGGCCATATCACGCTGAAAACACCGGTTCTCGTCCGATCACCGAAGTTAAGCAACGTAGAGCCTGGTCAGTACTTAGATGGGTGACCACTTGGGAATACCAGGTGCTGTAAGCATCTAATTTTTCTTCTTTTTTTTTTTTTTTTTTTTTTTTAGCAAATGATGCGACAAACAGTAATAGGGTACTACTAGTGTTTGCGATTACTCAAGGCTGAAATAGTTGGCGGTAGATATAAATCATTACAACCTCGCGTCCTGGGAGTGGGTATTCGCTTTACGTTAAATTTTTATGCGGCACATTAAATTCCCAAATAAATTATGTTCTCTTTTTGTTTTTCAGTCTGTTTATTATTTAATCGCCTAAGATAGTAGAATATATATTTATTTGGATGTGTGTGTGTTTTAATTCTCATGCAGTTTAAATATGTGTTTTGAAATGGTAAATTTAATAAAAAGTGTAAAAACAGTGTGATTAAAAAGCAGGTTTGAATGAATGATGAAAAGTAAATAGAATAAGGGAAGCAAACTAATGGTTTAATGGTAAAAATGTTGTAAGATATCCGCTTACGGCCATATCACGCTGAAAACACCGGTTCTCGTCCGATCACCGAAGTTAAGCAACGTAGAGCCTGGTCAGTACTTAGATGGGTGACCACTTGGGAATACCAGGTGCTGTAAGCATCTAATTTTTCTTCTTTTTTTTTTTTTTTTTTTTTTAGCAAATGATGCGACAAACAGTAATAGGGTACTACTAGTGTTTGCGATTACTCAAGGCTGAAATAGTTGGCGGTAGATATAAATCATTACAACCTCGCGGCCTGGGAGTGGGTATTCGCTTTACGTTAAATTTTTATGCGGCACATTAAATTCCAAATAAATTATGTTCTCTTTTTGTTTTTCAGTCTGTTTATTATTTAATCGCCTAAGATAGTAGAATTTATATTTATTTGGATGTGTGTGTGTTTTAATTCTCATGCAGTTTAAATATGTGTTTTGAAAGGGTAAATTTAATAAAAAGTGTAAAAACAGTGTGATTAAAAAGCAGGTTTGAATGAATGATGAAAAGTAAATAGAATAAGGGAAGCAAACTAATGGTTTAATGGTAAAAATGTTGTAAGATATCCGCTTACGGCCATATCACGCTGAAAACACCGGTTCTCGTCCGATCACCGAAGTTAAGCAACGTAGAGCCTGGTCAGTACTTAGATGGGTGACCACTTGGGAATACCAGGTGCTGTAAGCATCTAATTTTTCTTCTTTTTTTTTTTTTTTTTTTTTTTTTTTTAGCAAATGATGCGACAAACAGTAATAGGGTACTACTAGTGTTTGCGATTACTCAAGGCTGAAATAGTTGGCGGTAGATATAAATCATTACAACGTCGCGTCCTGGGAGTGGGTATTCGCTTTACGTTAAATTTTTATGCGGCACATTAAATTCCCAAATAAATTATGTTCTCTTTTTGTTTTTCAGTCTGTTTATTATTTAATCGCCTAAGATAGTAGAATTTATATTTATTTGGATGTGTGTGTGTTTTAATTCTCATGCAGTTTAAATATGTGTTTTGAAAGGGAAAATTTAATAAAAAGTGTAAAAACAGTGTGATTAAAAAGCAGGTTTGAATGAATGATGAAAAGTAAATAGAATAAGGGAAGCAAACTAATGATTTAATGGTAAAAATGTTGTAAGATATCGGCTTACGGCCATATCACGCTGAAAACACCGGTTCTCGTCCGATCACCGAAGTTAAGCAACGTAGAGCCTGGTCAGTACTTAGATGGGTGACCACTTGGGAATACCAGGTGCTGTAAGCATCTAATTTTTCTTCTTTTTTTTTTTTTTTTTTATTTTTAGCAAATGATGCGACAAACAGTAATAGGGTACTACTAGTGTTTGCGATTACCCAACGCTGAAATAGTTGGCGGTAGATATAAATCATTACAACCTCGCGTCCTGGGAGTGGGTATTCGCTTTACGTTAAATTTGTATGCGGCACATTAAATTCCCAAATAAATTATGTTCTCTTTTTGTTTTTCAGTCTGTTTATTATTTAATCGCCTAAGATAGTAGAATTTATATTTATTTGGATGTGTGTGTTTTAATTCTCATGCAGTTTAAATATGTGTTTTGAAAGGGTAAATTTAATAAAAAGTGTAAAAACAGTGTGATTAAAAAGCAGGTTTGAATGAATGATGAAAAGTAAATAGAATAAGGGAAGCAAACTAATGGTTTAATGGTAAAAATGTTGTAAGATATCCGCTTACGGCCATATCACGCTGAAAACACCGGTTCTCGTCCGATCACCGAAGTTAAGCAACGTAGAGCCTGGTCAGTACTTAGATGGGTGACCACTTGGGAATACCAGGTGCTGTAAGCATCTAATTTTTCTTCTTTTTTTTTTTTTTTTAATTTTTTTTTTTAGCAAATGATGCGACAAACAGTAATAGGGTACTACTAGTGTTTGCGATTACTCAAGGCTGAAATAGTTGGCGGTAGATATAAATCATTACAACCTCGCGTCCTGGGAGTGGGTATTCGCTTTACGTTAAATTTTTATGCGGCACATTAAATTCCCAAATAAATTATGTTCTCTTTTTGTTTTTCAGTCTGTTTATTATTTAATCGCCTAAGATAGTAGAATTTATATTTATTTGGATGTGTGTGTTTTAATTCTCATGCAGTTTAAATATGTGTTTTGAAAGGGTAAATTTAATAAAAAGTGTAAAAACAGTGTGATTAAAAAGCAGGTTTGAATGAATGATGAAAAGTAAATAGAATAAGGGAAGCAAACTAATGGTTTAATGGTAAAAATGTTGTAAGATATCCGCTTACGGCCATATCACGCTGAAAACACCGGTTCTCGTCCGATCACCGAAGTTAAGCAACGTAGAGCCTGGTCAGTACTTAGATGGGTGACCACTTGGGAATACCAGGTGCTGTAAGCATCTAATTTTTCTTCTTTTTTTTTTTTTTAATTTTTTTTTTTAGCAAATGATGCGACAAACAGTAATAGGGTACTACTAGTGTTTGCGATTACTCAAGGCTGAAATAGTTGGCGGTAGATATAAATCATTACAACCTCGCGGCCTGGGAGTGGGTATTCGCTTTACGTTAAATTTTTATGCGGCACATTAAATTCCAAATAAATTATGTTCTCTTTTTGTTTTTCAGTCTGTTTATTATTTAATCGCCTAAGATAGTAGAATTTATATTTATTTGGATGTGTGTGTGTTTTAATTCTCATGCAGTTTAAATATGTGTTTTGAAAGGGTAAATTTAATAAAAAGTGTAAAAACAGTGTGATTAAAAAGCAGGTTTGAATGAATGATGAAAAGTAAATAGAATAAGGGAAGCAAACTAATGGTTTAATGGTAAAAATGTTGTAAGATATCCGCTTACGGCCATATCACGCTGAAAACACCGGTTCTCGTCCGATCACCGAAGTTAAGCAACGTAGAGCCTGGTCAGTACTTAGATGGGTGACCACTTGGGAATACCAGGTGCTGTAAGCATCTAATTTTTCTTCTTTTTTTTTTTTTTTTTTTTTTAGCAAATGATGCGACAAACAGTAATAGGGTACTACTAGTGTTTGCGATTACTCAAGGCTGAAATAGTTGGCGGTAGATATAAATCATTACAACCTCGCGTCCTGGGAGTGGGTATTCGCTTTACGTTAAATTTTTATGCGGCACATTAAATTCCCAAATAAATTATGTTCTCTTTTTGTTTTTCAGTCTGTTTATTATTTAATCGCCTAAGATAGTAGAATTTATATTTATTTGGATGTGTGTGTGTTTAAATTCTCATGCAGTTTAAATATGTGTTTTGAAAGGGAAAATTTAATAAAAAGTGTAAAAACAGTGTGATTAAAAAGCAGGTTTGAATGAATGATGAAAAGTAAATAGAATAAGGGAAGCAAACTAATGATTTAATGGTAAAAATGTTGTAAGATATCGGCTTACGGCCATATCACGCTGAAAACACCGGTTCTCGTCCGATTACCGAAGTTAAGCAACGTAGAGCCTGGTCAGTACTTAGATGGGTGACCACTTGGGAATACCAGGTGCTGTAAGCATCTAATTTTTCTTCTTTTTTTTTTTTTTTTTTTTTTTTTTTTAGCAAATGATGCGACAAACAGTAATAGGGTACTACTAGTGTTTGCGATTACTCAAGGCTGAAATAGTTGGCGGTAGATATAAATCATTACAACCTCGCGTCCTGGGAGTGGGTATTCGCTTTACGTTAAATTTTTATGCGGCACATTAAATTCCCAAATAAATTATGTTCTCTTTTTGTTTTTCAGTCTGTTTATTATTTAATCGCCTAAGATAGTAGAATTTATATTTATTTGGATGTGTGTGTGTTTTAATTCTCATGCAGTTTAAATATGTGTTTTGAAAGGGTAAATTTAATAAAAAGTGTAAAAACAGTGTGATTAAAAAGCAGGTTTGAATGAATGATGAAAAGTAAATAGTATAAAGGGAAGCAAACTAATGGTTTAATGGTAAAAATGTTGTAAGATATCCGCTTACGGCCATATCACGCTGAAAACACCAGTTCTCGTCCGATCACCGAAGTTAAACAACGTAGAGCCTGGTCAGTACTTAGATGGGTGACCACTTGGGAATACCAGGTGCTGTAAGCATCTAATTTTTCTTCTTTTTTTTTTTTTTTTTTTTTTTCATTTTTTTTTAGCAAATGATGCGACAAACAGTAATAGGGTACTACTAGTTTTTGCGATTACTCAAGGCTGAAA
>CAUVYP010000196.1:15000-20000 GCA_963556195.1 Sepiola atlantica
CCACTTGGGAATACCAGGTGCTGTAAGCATCTAATTTTTCTTCTTTTTTTTTTTTTTTTTTAGCAAATGATGCGACAAACAGTAATAGGGTACTACTAGTGTTTGCGATTACTCAAGGCTGAAATAGTTGGCGGTAGATATAAATCATTACAACCTCGCGTCCTGGGAGTGGGTATTCGCTTTACGTTAAATTTTTATGCGGCACATTAAATTCCCAAATAAATTATGTTCTCTTTTTGTTTTTCAGTCTGTTTATTATTTAATCGCCTAAGATAGTAGAATTTATATTTATTTGGATGTGTGTGTGTTTTAATTCTCATGCAGTTTAAATATGTGTTTTGAAAGGGAAAATTACATAAAAAGTGTAAAAACAGTGTGATTAAAAAGCAGGTTTGAATGAATGATGAAAAGTAAATAGAATAATGGAAGCAAACTAATGATTTAATGGTAAAAATGTTGTAAGATATCCGCTTACGGCCATATCACGCTGAAAACACCGGTTCTCGTCCGATCACCGAAGTTAAGCAACGTAGAGCCTGGTCAGTACTTAGATGGGTGACCACTTGGGAATACCAGGTGCTGTAAGCATCTAATTTTTCTTCTTTTTTTTTTTTTTTTTTTTTTTTTAGCAAATGATGCGACAAACAGTAATAGGGTACTACTAGTGTTTGCGATTACTCAAGGCTGAAATAGTTGGCGGTAGATATAAATCATTACAACCTCGCGTCCTGGGAGTGGGTATTCGCTTTACGTTAAATTTTTATGCGGCACATTAAATTCCCAAATAAATTATGTTCTCTTTTTGTTTTTCAGTCTGTTTATTATTTAATCGCCTAAGATAGTAGAATTTATATTTATTTGGATGTGTGTGTGTTTTAATTCTCCTGCAGTTTAAATATGTGTTTTGAAAGGGTAAATTTAATAAAAAGTGTAAAAACAGTGTGATTAAAAAGCAGGTTTGAATGAATGATGAAAAGTAAATAGAATAAGGGAAACAAACTAATGGTTTAATGGTAAAAATGTTGTAAGATATCCGCTTACGGCCATATCACGCTGAAAACACCGGTTCTCGTCCGATCACCGAAGTTAAGCAACGTAGAGCCTGGTCAGTACTTAGATGGGTGACCACTTGGGAATACCAGGTGCTGTAAGCATCTAATTTTTCTTCTTTTTTTTTTTTTTTTTTTTTTTTAGCAAATGATGCGACAAACAGTAATAGGGTACTACTAGTGTTTGCGATTACTCAAGGCTGAAATAGTTGGCGGTAGATATAAATCATTACAACCTCGCGTCCTGGGAGTGGGTATTCGCTTTACGTTAAATTTTTATGCGACACATTAAATTCCCAAATAAATTATGTTCTCTTTTTGTTTTTCAGTCTGTTTATTATTTAATCGCCTAAGATAGTAGAATTTATATTTATTTGGATGTGTGTGTGTTTTAATTCTCCTGCAGTTTAAATATGTGTTTTGAAAGGGTAAATTTAATAAAAAGTGTAAAAACAGTGTGATTAAAAAGCAGGTTTGAATGAATGATGAAAAGTAAATAGAATAAGGGAAACAAACTAATGGTTTAATGGTAAAAATGTTGTAAGATATCCGCTTACGGCCATATCACGCTGAAAACACCGGTTCTCGTCCGATCACCGAAGTTAAGCAACGTAGAGCCTGGTCAGTACTTAGATGGGTGACCACTTGGGAATACCAGGTGCTGTAAGCATCTAATTTTTCTTCTTTTTTTTTTTTTTTTTTTTTTTTAGCAAATGATGCGACAAACAGTAATAGGGTACTACTAGTGTTTGCGATTACTCAAGGCTGAAATAGTTGGCGGTAGATATAAATCATTACAACCTCGCGTCCTGGGAGTGGGTATTCGCTTTACGTTAAATTTTTATGCGGCACATAAAATTCCCAAATAAATTATGTTCTCTTTTTGTTTTTCAGTCTGTTTATTATTTAATCGCCTAAGATAGTAGAATTTATATTTATTTGGATGTGTGTGTGTTTTAATTCTCATGCAGTTTAAATATGTGTTTTGAAAGGGTAAATTTAATAAAAAGTGTAAAAACAGTGTGATTAAAAAGCAGGTTTGAATGAATGATGAAAAGTAAATAGAATAAGGGAAGCAAACTAATGGTTTAATGGTAAAAATGTTGTAAGATATCCGCTTACGGCCATATCACGCTGAAAAACCCGGTTCTCGTCCGATCACCGAAGTTAAGCAACCTAGAGCCGTGTCAGTACTTAGATGGGTGACCACTTGGGAATACCAGGTGCTGTAAGCATCTAATTTTTCTTCTTTTTTTTTTTTTTTTTTTTTTAGCAAATGATGCGACAAACAGTAATAGGGTACTACTAGTGTTTGCGATTACTCAAGGCTGAAATAGTTGGCGGTAGATATAAATCATTACAACCTCGCGTCCTGGGAGTGGGTATTCGCTTTACGTTAAATTTTTATGCGGCACATTAAATTCCCAAATAAATTATGTTCTCTTTTTGTTTTTCAGTCTGTTTATTATTTAATCGCCTAAGATAGTAGAATTTATATTTATTTGGATGTGTGTGTGTTTTAATTCTCATGCAGTTTAAATATGTGTTTTGAAAGGGAAAATTTAATAAAAAGTGTAAAAACAGTGTGATTAAAAAGCAGGTTTGAATGAATGATGAAAAGTAAATAGAATAAGGGAAGCAAACTAATGATTTAATGGTAAAAATGTTGTAAGATATCGGCTTACGGCCATATCACGCTGAAAACACCGGTTCTCGTCCGATCACCGAAGTTAAGCAACGTAGAGCCTGGTCAGTACTTAGATGGGTGACCACTTGGGAATACCAGGTGCTGTAAGCATCTAATTTTTCTTCTTTTTTTTTTTTTTTTTTTTTTTTTTTTTTAGCAAATGATGCGACAAACAGTAATAGGGTACTACTAGTGTTTGCGATTACTCAAGGCTGAAATAGTTGGCGGTAGATATAAATCATTACAACCTCGCGTCCTGGGAGTGGGTATTCGCTTTACGTTAAATTTTTATGCGACACATTAAATTCCCAAATAAATTATGTTCTCTTTTTGTTTTTCAGTCTGTTTATTATTTAATCGCCTAAGATAGTAGAATTTATATTTATTTGGATGTGTGTGTGTTTTAATTCTCATGCAGTTTAAATATGTGTTTTGAAAGGGTAAATTTAATAAAAAGTGTAAAAACAGTGTGATTAAAAAGCAGGTTTGAATGAATGATGAAAAGTAAATAGAATAAGGGAAGCAAACTAATGGTTTAATGGTAAAAATGTTGTAAGATATCCGCTTACGGCCATATCACGCTGAAAACACCAGTTCTCGTCCGATCACCGAAGTTAAACAACGTAGAGCCTGGTCAGTACTTAGATGGGTGACCACTTGGGAATACCAGGTGCTGTAAGCATCTAATTTTTCTTCTTTTTTTTTTTTTTTTTTTTTTTTCATTTTTTTTTAGCAAATGATGCGACAAACAGTAATAGGGTACTACTAGTTTTTGCGATTACTCAAGGCTGAAATAGTTGGCGGTAGATATAAATCATTACAACCTCGCGGCCTGGGAGTGGGTATTCGCTTTACGTTAAATTTTTATGCGGCACATTAAATTCCCAAATAAATTATGTTCTCTTTTTGTTTTTCAGTCTGTTTATTATTTAATCGCCTAAGATAGTAGAATTTATATTTATTTGGATGTGTGTGTGTTTTAATTCTCATGCAGTTTAAATATGTGTTTTGAAAGGGTAAATTTAATAAAAAGTGTAAAAACAGTGTGATTAAAAAGCAGGTTTGAATGAATGATGAAAAGTAAATAGAATAAGGGAAGCAAACTAATGGTTTAATGGTAAAAATGTTGTAAGATATCCGCTTACGGCCATATCACGCTGAAAACACCGGTTCTCGTCCGATCACCGAAGTTAAGCAACGTAGAGCCTGGTCAGTACTTAGATGGGTGACCACTTGGGAATACCAGGTGCTGTAAGCATCTAATTTTTCTTCTTTTTTTTTTTTTTTTTTTAGCAAATGATGCGACAAACAGTAATAGGGTACTACTAGTGTTTGCGATTACTCAAGGCTGAAATAGTTGGCGGTAGATATAAATCATTACAACCTCGCGTCCTGGGAGTGGGTATTCGCTTTACGTTAAATTTTTATGCGGCACATTAAATTCCCAAATAAATTATGTTCTCTTTTTGTTTTTCAGTCTGTTTATTATTTAATCGCCTAAGATAGTAGAATTTATATTTATTTGGATGTGTGTGTGTTTTAATTCTCATGCAGTTTAAATATGTGTTTTGAAAGGGAAAATTACATAAAAAGTGTAAAAACAGTGTGATTAAAAAGCAGGTTTGAATGAATGATGAAAAGTAAATAGAATAATGGAAGCAAACTAATGATTTAATGGTAAAAATGTTGTAAGATATCCGCTTACGGCCATATCACGCTGAAAACACCGGTTCTCGTCCGATCACCGAAGTTAAGCAACGTAGAGCCTGGTCAGTACTTAGATGGGTGACCACTTGGGAATACCAGGTGCTGTAAGCATCTAATTTTTCTTCTTTTTTTTTTTTTTTTTTTTTTTTTAGCAAATGATGCGACAAACAGTAATAGGGTACTACTAGTGTTTGCGATTACTCAAGGCTGAAATAGTTGGCGGTAGATATAAATCATTACAACCTCGCGTCCTGGGAGTGGGTATTCGCTTTACGTTAAATTTTTATGCGGCACATTAAATTCCCAAATAAATTATGTTCTCTTTTTGTTTTTCAGTCTGTTTATTATTTAATCGCCTAAGATAGTAGAATTTATATTTATTTGGATGTGTGTGTGTTTTAATTCTCCTGCAGTTTAAATATGTGTTTTGAAAGGGTAAATTTAATAAAAAGTGTAAAAACAGTGTGATTAAAAAGCAGGTTTGAATGAATGATGAAAAGTAAATAGAATAAGGGAAGCAAACTAATAGTTTAATGGTAAAAATGTTGTAAGATATC
>CAUVYP010000196.1:27500-40000 GCA_963556195.1 Sepiola atlantica
AGCAAATGATGCGACAAACAGTAATAGGGTACTACTAGTGTTTGCGATTACTCAAGGCTGAAATAGTTGGCGGTAGATATAAATCATTACAACCTCGCGTCCTGGGAGTGGGTATTCGCTTTACGTTAAATTTTTATGCGGCACATTAAATTCCCAAATAAATTATGTTCTCTTTTTGTTTTTCAGTCTGTTTATTATTTAATCGCCTAAGATAGTAGAATTTATATTTATTTGGATGTGTGTGTGTTTTAATTCTCATGCAGTTTAAATATGTGTTTTGAAAGGGTAAATTTAATAAAAAGTGTAAAAACAGTGTGATTAAAAAGCAGGTTTGAATGAATGATGAAAAGTAAATAGAATAAGGGAAGCAAACTAATGGTTTAATGGTAAAAATGTTGTAAGATATCCGCTTACGGCCATAGAACGCTGAAAACACCGGTTCTCGTCCGATCACCGAAGTTAAGCAACGTAGAGATTAGTCAGTACTTAGATGGGTGACCACTTGGGAATACCAGGTGCTGTAAGCATCTAATTTTTCTTCTTTTTTTTTTTTTTTTTTTATTTTTAGCAAATGATGCGACAAACAGTAATAGGGTACTACTAGTGTTTGCGATTACTCAAGGCTGAAATAGTTGGCGGTAGATATAAATCATTACAACCTCGCGTCCTGGGAGTGGGTATTCGCTTTACGTTAAATTTTTATGCGGCACATTAAATTCCCAAATAAATTATGTTCTCTTTTTGTTTTTCAGTCTGTTTATTATTTAATCGCCTAAGATAGTAGAATTTATATTTATTTGGATGTGTGTGTGTTTTAATTCTCATGCAGTTTAAATATGTGTTTTGAAAGGGTAAATTTAATAAAAAGTGTAAAAACAGTGTGATTAAAAAGCAGGTTTGAATGAATGATGAAAAGTAAATAGAATAAGGGAAGCAAACTAATGGTTTAATGGTAAAAATGTTGTAAGATATCCGCTTACGGCCATATCATGCTGAAAACACCGGTTCTCGTCCGATCACCGAAGTTAAGCAACGTAGAGCCTGGTCAGTACTTAGATGGGTGACCACTTGGGAATACCAGGTGCTGTAAGCATCTAATTTTTCTTCTTTTTTTTTTTTTTTTTTTTTTAGCAAATGATGCGACAAACAGTAATAGGGTACTACTAGTGTTTGCGATTACTCAAGGCTGAAATAGTTGGCGGTAGATATAAATCATTACAACCTCGCGTCCTGGGAGTGGGTATTCGCTTTACGTTAAATTTTTATGCGGCACATTAAATTCCCAAATAAATTATGTTCTCTTTTTGTTTTTCAGTCTGTTTATTATTTAATCGCCTTAGATAGTAGAATTTATATTTATTTGGATGTGTGTGTGTTTTAATTCTCATGCAGTTTAAATATGTGTTTTGAAAGGGTAAATTTAATAAAAAGTGTAAAAACAGTGTGATTAAAAAGCAGGTTTGAATGAATGATGAAAAGTAAATAGAATAAGGGAAGCAAACTAATGGTTTAATGGTAAAAATGTTGTAAGATATCCGCTTACGGCCATAGAACGCTGAAAACACCGGTTCTCGTCCGATCACCGAAGTTAAGCAACGTAGAGATTAGTCAGTACTTAGATGGGTGACCACTTGGGAATACCAGGTGCTGTAAGCATCTAATTTTTCTTCTTTTTTTTTTTTTTTTTTTTTTTTTTAGCAAATGATGCGACAAACAGTAATAGGGTACTACTAGTGTTTGCGATTACTCAAGGCTGAAATAGTTGGCGGTAGATATAAATCATTACAACCTCGCGTCCTGGGAGTGGGTATTCGCTTTACGTTAAATTTTTATGCGGCACATTAAATTCCCAAATAAATTATGTTCTCTTTTTGTTTTTCAGTCTGTTTATTATTTAATCGCCTAAGATAGTAGAATTTATATTTATTTGGATGTGTGTGTGTTTTAATTCTCATGCAGTTTAAATATGTGTTTTGAAAGGGTAAATTTAATAAAAAGTGTAAAAACAGTGTGATTAAAAAGCAGGTTTGAATGAATGATGAAAAGTAAATAGAATAAGGGAAGCAAACTAATGGTTTAATGGTAAAAATGTTGTAAGATATCCGCTTACGGCCATAGAACGCTGAAAACACCGGTTCTCGTCCGATCACCGAAGTTAAGCAACGTAGAGCCTGGTCAGTACTTAGATGGGTGACCACTTGGGAATACCAGGTGCTGTAAGCATCTAATTTTTCTTCTTTTTTTTTTTTTAGCAAATGATGCGACAAACAGTAATAGGGTACTACTAGTGTTTGCGATTACTCAAGGCTGAAATAGTTGGCGGTAGATATAAATCATTACAACCTCGCGGCCTGGGAGTGGGTATTCGCTTTACGTTAAATTTTTATGCGGCACATTAAATTCCCAAATAAATTATGTTCTCTTTTTGTTTTTCAGTCTGTTTATTATTTAATCGCCTAAGATAGTAGAATTTATATTTATTTGGATGTGTGTGTGTTTTAATTCTCATGCAGTTTAAATATGTGTTTTGAAAGGGTAAATTTAATAAAAAGTGTAAAAACAGTGTGATTAAAAAGCAGGTTTGAATGAATGATGAAAAGTAAATAGAATAAGGGAAGCAAACTAATGGTTTAATGGTAAAAATGTTGTAAGATATCCGCTTACGGCCATATCACGCTGAAAACACCGGTTCTCGTCCGATCACCGAAGTTAAGCAACGTAGAGCCTGGTCAGTACTTAGATGGGTGACCACTTGGGAATACCAGGTGCTGTAAGCATCTAATTTTTCTTCTTTTTTTTTTTTTTTTTTTTTTTTAATTTTTTTTTTTTAGCAAATGATGCGACAAACAGTAATAGGGTACTACTAGTGTTTGCGATTACTCAAGGCTGAAATAGTTGGCGGTAGATATAAATCATTACAACCTCGCGGCCTGGGAGTGGGTATTCGCTTTACGTTAAATTTTTATGCGGCACATTAAATTCCAAATAAATTATGTTCTCTTTTTGTTTTTCAGTCTGTTTATTATTTAATCGCCTAAGATAGTAGAATTTATATTTATTTGGATGTGTGTGTGTTTTAATTCTCATGCAGTTTAAATATGTGTTTTGAAAGGGTAAATTTAATAAAAAGTGTAAAAACAGTGTGATTAAAAAGCAGGTTTGAATGAATGATGAAAAGTAAATAGAATAAGGGAAGCAAACTAATGATTTAATGGTAAAAATGTTGTAAGATATCCGCTTACGGCCATATCACGCTGAAAACACCGGTTCTCGTCCGATCACCGAAGTTAAGCAACGTAGAGCCTGGTCAGTACTTAGATGGGTGACCACTTGGGAATACCAGGTGCTGTAAGCATCTAATTTTTCTTTTTTTTTTTTTTTTTTTTTTTTAGCAAATGATGCGACAAACAGTAATAGGGTACTACTAGTGTTTGCGATTACTCAAGGCTGAAATAGTTGGCGGTAGATATAAATCATTACAACCTCGCGTCCTGGGAGTGGGTATTCGCTTTACGTTAAATTTTTATGCGGCACATTAAATTCCCAAATAAATTATGTTCTCTTTTTGTTTTTCAGTCGTTTTATTATTTAATCGCCTAAGATAGTAGAATTTATATTTATTTGGATGTGTGTGTGTTTTAATTGTCATGCAGTTTAAATATGTGTTTTGAAAGGGTAAATTTAATAAAAAGTGTAAAAACAGTGTGATTAAAAAGCAGGTTTGAATGAATGATAAAAAGTAAATAGAATAAGGGAAGCAAACTAATGATTTAATGGTAAAAATGTTGTAAGATATCCGCTTACGGCCATATCACGCTGAAAACACCGGTTCTCGTCCGATCACCGAAGTTAAGCAACGTAGAGCCTGGTCAGTACTTAGATGGGTGACCACTTGGGAATACCAGGTGCTGTAAGCATCTAATTTTTCTTCTTTTTTTTTTTTTTTTTTTTTTTTAATTTTTTTTTTTTAGCAAATGATGCGACAAACAGTAATAGGGTACTACTAGTGTTTGCGATTACTCAAGGCTGAAATAGTTGGCGGTAGATATAAATCATTACAACCTCGCGGCCTGGGAGTGGGTATTCGCTTTACGTTAAATTTTTATGCGGCACATTAAATTCCAAATAAATTATGTTCTCTTTTTGTTTTTCAGTCTGTTTATTATTTAATCGCCTAAGATAGTAGAATTTATATTTATTTGGATGTGTGTGTGTTTTAATTCTCATGCAGTTTAAATATGTGTTTTGAAAGGGTAAATTTAATAAAAAGTGTAAAAACAGTGTGATTAAAAAGCAGGTTTGAATGAATGATGAAAAGTAAATAGAATAAGGGAAGCAAACTAATGATTTAATGGTAAAAATGTTGTAAGATATCCGCTTACGGCCATATCACGCTGAAAACACCGGTTCTCGTCCGATCACCGAAGTTAAGCAACGTAGAGCCTGGTCAGTACTTAGATGGGTGACCACTTGGGAATACCAGGTGCTGTAAGCATCTAATTTTTCTTTTTTTTTTTTTTTTTTTTTTTTAGCAAATGATGCGACAAACAGTAATAGGGTACTACTAGTGTTTGCGATTACTCAAGGCTGAAATAGTTGGCGGTAGATATAAATCATTACAACCTCGCGTCCTGGGAGTGGGTATTCGCTTTACGTTAAATTTTTATGCGGCACATTAAATTCCCAAATAAATTATGTTCTCTTTTTGTTTTTCAGTCGTTTTATTATTTAATCGCCTAAGATAGTAGAATTTATATTTATTTGGATGTGTGTGTGTTTTAATTGTCATGCAGTTTAAATCTGTGTTTTGAAAGGGTAAATTTAATAAAAAGTGTAAAAACAGTGTGATTAAAAAGCAGGTTTGAATGAATGATAAAAAGTAAATAGAATAAGGGAAGCAAACTAATGATTTAATGGTAAAAATGTTGTAAGATATCCGCTTACGGCCATATCACGCTGAAAACACCGGTTCTCGTCCGATCACCGAAGTTAAGCAACGTAGAGCCTGGTCAGTACTTAGATGGGTGACCACTTGGGAATACCAGGTGCTGTAAGCATCTAATTTTTCTTCTTTTTTTTTTTTTTTTTTTTTAGCAAATGATGCGACAAACAGTAATAGGGTACTACTAGTGTTTGCGATTACTCAAGGCTGAAATAGTTGGCGGTAGATATAAATCATTACAACCTCGCGGCCTGGGAGTGGGTATTCGCTTTACGTTAAATTTTTATGCAGCACATTAAATTCCCAAATAAATTATGTTCTCTTTTTGTTTTTTAGTCTGTTTATTATTTAATCGCCTAAGATAGTAGAATTTATATTTATTTGGATGTGTGTGTGTTTTAATTCTCATGCAGTTTAAATATGTGTTTTGAAAGGGTAAATTTAATAAAAAGTGTAAAAACAGTGTGATTAAAAAGCAGGTTTGAATGAATGATGAAAAGTAAATAGAATAAGGGAAGCAAACTAATGGTTTAATGGTAAAAATGTTGTAAGATATCCGCTTACGGCCATATCACGCTGAAAACACCGGTTCTCGTCCGATCACCGAAGTTAAGCAACGTAGAACCTGGTCAGTACTTAGATGGGTGACTACTTGGGAATACCAGGTGCTGTAAGCATCTAATTTTTCTTCTTTTTTTTTTTTTTTTTTTTTTTTAGCAAATGATGCGACAAACAGTAATAGGGTACTACTAGTGTTTGCGATTACTCAAGGCTGAAATAGTTGGCGGTAGATATAAATCATTACAACCTCGCGGCCTGGGAGTGGGTATTCGCTTTACGTTACATTTTTATGCGGCACATTAAATTCCCAAATAAATTATGTTCTCTTTTTGTTTTTCAGTCTGTTTATTATTTAATCGCCTAAGATAGTAGAATTTATATTTATTTGGATGTGTGTGTGTTTTAATTCTCATGCAGTTTAAATATGTGTTTTGAAAGGGTAAATTTAATAAAAAGTGTAAAAACAGTGTGATTAAAAAGCAGGTTTGAATGAATGATGAAAAGTAAATAGAATAAGGGAAGCAAACTAATGGTTTAATGGTAAAAATGTTGTAAGATATCCGCTTACGGCCATATCACGCTGAAAACACCGGTTCTCGTCCGATCACCGAAGTTAAGCAACGTAGAGCCTGGTCAGTACTTAGATGGGTGACCACTTGGGAATACCAGGTGCTGTAAGCATCTAATTTTTCTTCTTTTTTTTTTTTTTTTTTTTTAGCAAATGATGCGACAAACAGTAATAGGGTACTACTAGTGTTTGCGATTACTCAAGGCTGAAATAGTTGGCGGTAGATATAAATCATTACAACCTCGCGTCCTGGGAGTGGGTATTCGCTTTACGTTAAATTTTTATGCGGCACATTAAATTCCCAAATAAATTATGTTCTCTTTTTGTTTTTCAGTCGTTTTATTATTTAATCGCCTAAGATAGTAGAATTTATATTTATTTGGATGTGTGTGTTTTAATTCTCATGCAGTTTAAATATGTGTTTTGAAAGGGTAAATTTAATAAAAAGTGTAAAAACAGTGTGATTAAAAAGCAGGTTTGAATGAATGATGAAAAGTAAAT
The DNA here is from genome assembly GCA_963556195.1 of Sepiola atlantica. Classification (NCBI taxonomy): domain Eukaryota; kingdom Metazoa; phylum Mollusca; class Cephalopoda; order Sepiida; family Sepiolidae; genus Sepiola; species Sepiola atlantica. The sequence continues at coordinate 34,073 of CAUVYP010000196.1, forward strand.
AGAATAAGGGAAGCAAACTAATGATTTAATGGTAAAAATGTTGTAAGATATCCGCTTACGGCCATATCACGCTGAAAACACCGGTTCTCGTCCGATCACCGAAGTTAAGCAACGTAGAGCCTGGTCAGTACTTAGATGGTTGACCACTTGGGAATACCAGGTGCTGTAAGCATCTAATTTTTCTTCTTTTTTTTTTTTTTTTTTTTTTTTTTTTTTTTAGCAAATGATGCGACAAACAGTAATAGGGTACTACTAGTGTTTGCGATTACTCAAGGCTGAAATAGTTGGCGGTAGATATAAATCATTACAACCTCGCGTCCTGGGAGTGGGTATTCGCTTTACGTTAAATTTTTATGCGGCACATTAAATTCCCAAATAAATTATGTTCTCTTTTTGTTTTTCAGTCGTTTTATTATTTAATCGCCTAAGATAGTAGAATTTATATTTATTTGGATGTGTGTGTGTTTTAATTGTCATGCAGTTTAAATATGTGTTTTGAAAGGGTAAATTTAATAAAAAGTGTAAAAACAGTGTGATTAAAAAGCAGGTTTGAATGAATGATAAAAAGTAAATAGAATAAGGGAAGCAAACTAATGATTTAATGGTAAAAATGTTGTAAGATATCCGCTTACGGCCATATCACGCTGAAAACACCGGTTCTCGTCCGATCACCGAAGTTAAGCAACGTAGAGCCTGGTCAGTACTTAGATGGGTGACCACTTGGGAATACCAGGTGCTGTAAGCATCTAATTTTTCTTCTTTTTTTTTTTTTTTTTTTTTTTTTAATTTTTTTTTTTTAGCAAATGATGCGACAAACAGTAATAGGGTACTACTAGTGTTTGCGATTACTCAAGGCTGAAATAGTTGGCGGTAGATATAAATCATTACAACCTCGCGGCCTGGGAGTGGGTATTCGCTTTACGTTAAATTTTTATGCGGCACATTAAATTCCAAATAAATTATGTTCTCTTTTTGTTTTTCAGTCTGTTTATTATTTAATCGCCTAAGATAGTAGAATTTATATTTATTTGGATGTGTGTGTGTTTTAATTCTCATGCAGTTTAAATATGTGTTTTGAAAGGGTAAATTTAATAAAAAGTGTAAAAACAGTGTGATTAAAAAGCAGGTTTGAATGAATGATGAAAAGTAAATAGAATAAGGGAAGCAAACTAATGATTTAATGGTAAAAATGTTGTAAGATATCCGCTTACGGCCATATCACGCTGAAAACACCGGTTCTCGTCCGATCACCGAAGTTAAGCAACGTAGAGCCTGGTCAGTACTTAGATGGGTGACCACTTGGGAATACCAGGTGCTGTAAGCATCTAATTTTTCTTTTTTTTTTTTTTTTTTTTTTTTAGCAAATGATGCGACAAACAGTAATAGGGTACTACTAGTGTTTGCGATTACTCAAGGCTGAAATAGTTGGCGGTAGATATAAATCATTACAACCTCGCGTCCTGGGAGTGGGTATTCGCTTTACGTTAAATTTTTATGCGGCACATTAAATTCCCAAATAAATTATGTTCTCTTTTTGTTTTTCAGTCGTTTTATTATTTAATCGCCTAAGATAGTAGAATTTATATTTATTTGGATGTGTGTGTGTTTTAATTGTCATGCAGTTTAAATCTGTGTTTTGAAAGGGTAAATTTAATAAAAAGTGTAAAAACAGTGTGATTAAAAAGCAGGTTTGAATGAATGATAAAAAGTAAATAGAATAAGGGAAGCAAACTAATGATTTAATGGTAAAAATGTTGTAAGATATCCGCTTACGGCCATATCACGCTGAAAACACCGGTTCTCGTCCGATCACCGAAGTTAAGCAACGTAGAGCCTGGTCAGTACTTAGATGGGTGACCACTTGGGAATACCAGGTGCTGTAAGCATCTAATTTTTCTTCTTTTTTTTTTTTTTTTTTTTTAGCAAATGATGCGACAAACAGTAATAGGGTACTACTAGTGTTTGCGATTACTCAAGGCTGAAATAGTTGGCGGTAGATATAAATCATTACAACCTCGCGGCCTGGGAGTGGGTATTCGCTTTACGTTAAATTTTTATGCAGCACATTAAATTCCCAAATAAATTATGTTCTCTTTTTGTTTTTTAGTCTGTTTATTATTTAATCGCCTAAGATAGTAGAATTTATATTTATTTGGATGTGTGTGTGTTTTAATTCTCATGCAGTTTAAATATGTGTTTTGAAAGGGTAAATTTAATAAAAAGTGTAAAAACAGTGTGATTAAAAAGCAGGTTTGAATGAATGATGAAAAGTAAATAGAATAAGGGAAGCAAACTAATGGTTTAATGGTAAAAATGTTGTAAGATATCCGCTTACGGCCATATCACGCTGAAAACACCGGTTCTCGTCCGATCACCGAAGTTAAGCAACGTAGAACCTGGTCAGTACTTAGATGGGTGACTACTTGGGAATACCAGGTGCTGTAAGCATCTAATTTTTCTTCTTTTTTTTTTTTTTTTTTTTTTTTAGCAAATGATGCGACAAACAGTAATAGGGTACTACTAGTGTTTGCGATTACTCAAGGCTGAAATAGTTGGCGGTAGATATAAATCATTACAACCTCGCGGCCTGGGAGTGGGTATTCGCTTTACGTTACATTTTTATGCGGCACATTAAATTCCCAAATAAATTATGTTCTCTTTTTGTTTTTCAGTCTGTTTATTATTTAATCGCCTAAGATAGTAGAATTTATATTTATTTGGATGTGTGTGTGTTTTAATTCTCATGCAGTTTAAATATGTGTTTTGAAAGGGTAAATTTAATAAAAAGTGTAAAAACAGTGTGATTAAAAAGCAGGTTTGAATGAATGATGAAAAGTAAATAGAATAAGGGAAGCAAACTAATGGTTTAATGGTAAAAATGTTGTAAGATATCCGCTTACGGCCATATCACGCTGAAAACACCGGTTCTCGTCCGATCACCGAAGTTAAGCAACGTAGAGCCTGGTCAGTACTTAGATGGGTGACCACTTGGGAATACCAGGTGCTGTAAGCATCTAATTTTTCTTCTTTTTTTTTTTTTTTTTTTTTAGCAAATGATGCGACAAACAGTAATAGGGTACTACTAGTGTTTGCGATTACTCAAGGCTGAAATAGTTGGCGGTAGATATAAATCATTACAACCTCGCGTCCTGGGAGTGGGTATTCGCTTTACGTTAAATTTTTATGCGGCACATTAAATTCCCAAATAAATTATGTTCTCTTTTTGTTTTTCAGTCGTTTTATTATTTAATCGCCTAAGATAGTAGAATTTATATTTATTTGGATGTGTGTGTTTTAATTCTCATGCAGTTTAAATATGTGTTTTGAAAGGGTAAATTTAATAAAAAGTGTAAAAACAGTGTGATTAAAAAGCAGGTTTGAATGAATGATGAAAAGTAAATAGAATAAGGGAAGCAAACTAATGATTTAATGGTAAAAATGTTGTAAGATATCCGCTTACGGCCATATCACGCTGAAAACACCGGTTCTCGTCCGATCACCGAAGTTAAGCAACGTAGAGCCTGGTCAGTACTTAGATGGTTGACCACTTGGGAATACCAGGTGCTGTAAGCATCTAATTTTTCTTCTTTTTTTTTTTTTTTTTTTTTTTTTTTTTTTAGCAAATGATGCGACAAACAGTAATAGGGTACTACTAGTGTTTGCGATTACTCAAGGCTGAAATAGTTGGCGGTAGATATAAATCATTACAACCTCGCGGCCTGGGAGTGGGTATTCGCTTTACGTTAAATTTTTATGCGGCACATTAAATTCCAAATAAATTATGTTCTCTTTTTGTTTTTCAGTCTGTTTATTATTTAATCGCCTAAGATAGTAGAATTTATATTTATTTGGATGTGTGTGTGTTTTAATTCTCATGCAGTTTAAATATGTGTTTTGAAAGGGTAAATTTAATAAAAAGTGTAAAAACAGTGTGATTAAAAAGCAGGTTTGAATGAATGATGAAAAGTAAATAGAATAAGGGAAGCAAACTAATGGTTTAATGGTAAAAATGTTGTAAGATATCCGCTTACGGCCATATCACGCTGAAAACACCGGTTCTCGTCCGATCACCGAAGTTAAGCAACGTAGAGCCTGGTCAGTACTTAGATGGGTGACCACTTGGGAATACCAGGTGCTGTAAGCATCTAATTTTTCTTCTTTTTTTTTTTTTTTTTTTTTTTTTTTTAGCAAATGATGCGACAAACAGTAATAGGGTACTACTAGTGTTTGCGATTACTCAAGGCTGAAATAGTTGGCGGTAGATATAAATCATTACAACCTCGCGTCCTGGGAGTGGGTATTCGCTTTACGTTACATTTTCATGCGGCACATTAAATTCCCAAATAAATTATGTTCTCTTTTTGTTTTTCAGTCTGTTTATTATTTAATCGCCTAAGATAGTAGAATTTATATTTATTTGGATGTGTGTGTGTTTTAATTCTCATGGAGTTTAAATATGTGTTTTGAAAGAGTACACTTAATAAAAAGTGTAAAAACAGTGTGATTAAAAAGCAGGTTTGAATGAATGATGAAAAGTAAATAGAATAAGGGAAGCAAACTAATGGTTTAATGGTAAAAATGTTGTAAGATATCCGCTTACGGCCATATCACGCTGAAAACACCGGTTCTCGTCCGATCACCGAAGTTAAGCAACGTAGAGCCTGGTCAGTACTTAGATGGGTGACCACTTGGGAATACCAGGTGCTGTAAGCATCTAATTTTTCTTCTTTTTTTTTTTTTTTTTTTTTTTTAGCAAATGATGCGACAAACAGTAATAGGGTACTACTAGTGTTTGCGATTACTCAAGGCTGAAATAGTTGGCGGTAGATATAAATCATTACAACCTCGCGTCCTGGGAGTGGGTATTCGCTTTACGTTAAATTTTTATGCGGCACATTAAATTCCCAAATAAATTATGTTCTCTTTTTGTTTTTCAGTCTGTTTATTATTTAATCGCCTAAGATAGTAGAATTTATATTTATTTGGATGTGTGTGTGTTTTAATTCTCATGCAGTTTAAATATGTGTTTTGAAAGGGTAAATTTAATAAAAAGTGTAAGAACAGTGTGATTAAAAAGCAGGTTTGAATGAATGATGAAAAGTAAATAGAATAAGGGAAGCAAACTAATGATTTAATGGTAAAAATGTTGTAAGATATCCGCTTACGGCCATATCACGCTGAAAACACCGGTTCTCGTCCGATCACCGAAGTTAAGCAACGTAGAGCCTGGTCAGTACTTAGATGGGTGACCACTTGGGAATACCAGGTGCTGTAAGCATCTAATTTTTCTTCTTTTTTTTTTTTTTTTTTTTTTTTTTTTTTTTTTTAGCAAATGATGCGACAAACAGTAATAGGGTACTACTAGTGTTTGCGATTACTCAAGGCTGAAATAGTTGGCGGTAGATATAAATCATTACAACCTCGCGGCCTGGGAGTGGGTATTCGCTTTACGTTAAATTTTTGTGCGGCACATTAAATTCCAAATAAATTATGTTCTCTTTTTGTTTTTCAGTCTGTTTATTATTTAATCGCCTAAGATAGTAGAATTTATATTTATTTGGATGTGTGTGTGTTTTAATTCTCATGCAGTTTAAATATGTGTTTTGAAAGGGTAAATTTAATAAAAAGTGTAAAAACAGTGTGATTAAAAAGCAGGTTTGAATGAATGATGAAAAGTAAATAGAATAAGGGAAGCAAACTAATGGTTTAATGGTAAAAATGTTGTAAGATATCCGCTTACGGCCATATCACGCTGAAAACACCGGTTCTCGTCCGATCACCGAAGTTAAGCAACGTAGAGCCTGGTCAGTACTTAGATGGGTGACCACTTGGGAATACCAGGTGCTGTAAGCATCTAATTTTTCTTCTTTTTTTTTTTTTTTTTTTTTTTTTTTAGCAAATGATGCGACAAACAGTAATAGGGTACTA
>CAUVYP010000196.1:47500-50000 GCA_963556195.1 Sepiola atlantica
TTAAATTTTTATGCGGCACATTAAATTCCCAAATAAATTATGTTCTCTTTTTGTTTTTCAGTCTGTTTATTATTTAATCGCCTAAGATAGTAGAATTTATATTTATTTGGATGTGTGTGTGTTTTAATTCTCATGCAGTTTAAATATGTGTTTTGAAAGGGTAAATTTAATAAAAAGTGTAAAAACAGTGTGATTAAAAAGCAGGTTTGAATGAATGATGAAAAGTAAATAGAATAAGGGAAGCAAACTAATGGTTTAATGGTAAAAATGTTGTAAGATATCCGCTTACGGCCATATCACGCTGAAAACACCGGTTCTCGTCCGATCACCGAAGTTAAGCAACGTAGAGCCTGGTCAGTACTTAGATGGGTGACCACTTGGGAATACCAGGTGCTGTAAGCATCTAATTTTTCTTCTTTTTTTTTTTTTTTTTTTTTTTTTTAATTTTTTTTTTAGCAAATGATGCGACAAACAGTAATAGGGTACTACGAGTGTTTGCGATTACTCAAGGCTGAAATAGTTGGCGGTAGATATAAATCATTACAACCTCGCGGCCTGGGAGTGGGTATTCGCTTTACGTTACATTTTTATGCGGCACATTAAATTCCCAAATAAATTATGTTCTCTTTTTGTTTTTCAGTCTGTTTATTATTTAATCGCCTAAGATAGTAGAATTTATATTTATTTGGATGTGTGTGTGTTTTAATTCTCATGGAGTTTAAATATGTGTTTTGAAAGAGTAAATTTAATAAAAAGTGTAAAAACAGTGTGATTAAAAAGCAGGTTTGAATGAATGATGAAAAGTAAATAGAATAAGGGAAGCAAACTAATGGTTTAATGGTAAAAATGTTGTAAGATATCCGCTTACGGCCATATCACGCTGAAAACACCGGTTCTCGTCCGATCACCGAAGTTAAGCAACGTAGAGCCTGGTCAGTACTTAGATGGGTGACCACTTGGGAATACCAGGTGCTGTAAGCATCTAATTTTTCTTCTTTTTTTTTTTTTTTTTTTAGCAAATGATGCGACAAACAGTAATAGGGTACTACTAGTGTTTGCGATTACTGAAGGCTGAAATAGTTGGCGGTAGATATAAATCATTACAACCTCGCGGCCTGGGAGTGGGTATTCGCTTTACGTTAAATTTTTATGCGGCACATTAAATTCCAAATAAATTATGTTCTCTTTTTGTTTTTCAGTCTGTTTATTATTTAATCGCCTAAGATAGTAGAATTTATATTTATTTGGATGTGTGTGTGTTTTAATTCTCATGCAGTTTAAATATGTGTTTTGAAAGGGTAAATTAAATAAAAAGTGTAAAAACAGTGTGATTAAAAAGCAGGTTTGAATGAATGATGAAAAGTAAATAGAATAAGGGAAGCAAACTAATGGTTTAATGGTAAAAATGTTGTAAGATATCCGCTTACGGCCATATCACGCTGAAAACACCGGTTCTCGTCCGATCACCGAAGTTAAGCAACGTAGAGCCTGGTCAGTACTTAGATGGGTGACCACTTGGGAATACCAGGTGCTGTAAGCATCTAATTTTTCTTCATTTTTTTTTTTTTTTTTTTTTTTTAGCAAATGATGCGACAAACAGTAATAGGGTACTACTAGTGATTGCGATTACTCAAGGCTGAAATAGTTGGCGGTAGATATAAATCATTACAACCTCGCGTCTTGGGAGTGGGTATTCGCTTTACGTTAAATTTTTATGCGGCACATTAAATTCCCAAATAAATTATGTTCTCTTTTTGTTTTTCAGTCTGTTTATTATTTAATCGCCTAAGATAGTAGAATTTATATTTATTTGGATGTGTGTGTGTTTTAATTCTCATGCAGTTTAAAAATGTGTTTTGAAAGGGTAAATTTAATAAAAAGTGTAAAAACAGTGTGATTAAAAAGCAGGTTTGAATGAATGATGAAAAGTAAATAGAATAAGGGAAGCAAACTAATGGTTTAATGGTAAAAATGTTGTAAGATATCCGCTTACGGCCATATCACGCTGAAAACACCGGTTCTCGTCCGATCACCGAAGTTAAGCAACGTAGAGCCTGGTCAGTACTTAGATGGGTGACCACTTGGGAATACCAGGTGCTGTAAGCATCTAATTTTTCTTCTTTTTTTTTTTTTTTTTTTTTTTTAGCAAATGATGCGACAAACAGTAATAGGGTACTACTAGTGTTTGCGATTACTCAAGGCTGAAATAGTTGGCGGTAGATATAAATCATTACAACCTCGCGTCCTGGGAGTGGGTATTCGCTTTACGTTAAATTTTTATGCGGCACATTAAATTCCCAAATAAATTATGTTCTCTTTTTGTTTTTCAGTCTGTTTATTATTTAATCGCCTAAGATAGTAGAATTTATATTTATTTGGATGTGTGTGTGTTTTAATTCTCATGCAGTTTAAATATGTGTTTTGAAAGGGTAAATTTAATAAAAAGTGTAAAAACAGTGTGATTAAAAAGCAGGTTTGAATGAATGATGAAAAGTAAATA
>CAUVYP010000196.1:55000-80000 GCA_963556195.1 Sepiola atlantica
ATGTGTGTGTGTTTTAATTCTCATGCAGTTTAAATATGTGTTTTGAAAGGGTAAATTTAATAAAAAGTGTAAAAACAGTGTGATTAAAAAGCAGGTTTGAATGAATGATGAAAAGTAAATAGAATAAGGGAAGCAAACTAATGGTTTAATGGTAAAAATGTTGTAAGATATCCGCTTACGGCCATATCACGCTGAAAACACCGGTTCTCGTCCGATCACCGAAGTTAAGCAACGTAGAGCCTGGTCAGTACTTAGATGGGTGACCACTTGGGAATACCAGGTGCTGTAAGCATCTAATTTTTCTTCTTTTTTTTTTTTTTTTTTTTTTAGCAAATGATGCGACAAACAGTAATAGGGTACTACTAGTGTTTGCGATTACTCAAGGCTGAAATAGTTGGCGGTAGATATAAATCATTACAACCTCGCGTCCTGGGAGTGGGTATTCGCTTTACGTTAAATTTTTATGCGGCACATTAAATTCCCAAATAAATTATGTTCTCTTTTTATTTTCAGTCGTTTTATTATTTAATCGCCTAAGATAGTAGAATTTATATTTATTTGGATGTGTGTGTGTTTTAATTCTCATGCAGTTTAAATATGTGTTTTGAAAGGGTAAATTTAATAAAAAGTGTAAAAACAGTGTGATTAAAAAGCAGGTTTGAATGAATGATGAAAAGTAAATAGAATAAGGGAAGCAAACTAATGGTTTAATGGTAAAAATGTTGTAAGATATTCGCTTACGGCCATATCACGCTGAAAACACCGGTTCTCGTCCGATCACCGAAGTTAAGCAACGTAGAGCCTGGTCAGTACTTAGATGGGTGACCACTTGGGAATACCAGGTGCTGTAAGCATCTAATTTTTCTTCTTTTTTTTTTTTTTTTTTTTTAGCAAATGATGCGACAAACAGTAATAGGGTACTACTAGTGTTTGCGATTACTCAAGGCTGAAATAGTTGGCGGTAGATATAAATCATTACAACCTCGCGTCCTGGGAGTGGGTATTCGCTTTACGTTAAATTTTTATGCGGCACATTAAATTCCCAAATAAATTATGTTCTCTTTTTTTTTTCAGTCGTTTTATTATTTAATCGCCTAAGATAGTAGAATTTATATTTATTTGGATGTGTGTGTGTTTTAATTCTCATGCAGTTTAAATATGTGTTTTGAAAGGGTAAATTTAATAAAAAGTGTAAAAACAGTGTGATTAAAAAGCAGGTTTGAATGAATGATGAAAAGTAAATAGAATAAGGGAAGCAAACTAATGGTTTAATGGTAAAAATGTTGTAAGATATCCGCTTACGGCCATATCACGCTGAAAACACCGGTTCTCGTCCGATCACCGAAGTTAAGCAACGTAGAGCCTGGTCAGTACTTAGATGGGTGACCACTTGGGAATACCAGGTGCTGTAAGCATCTAATTTTTCTTCTTTTTTTTTTTTTTTTTTTTAGCAAATGATGCGACAAACAGTAATAGGGTACTACTAGTGTTTGCGATTACTCAAGGCTGAAATAGTTGGCGGTAGATATAAATCATTACAACCTCGCGTCCTGGGAGTGGGTATTCGCTTTACGTTAAATTTTTATGCGGCACATTAAATTCCCAAATAAATTATGTTCTCTTTTTGTTTTTCAGTCGTTTTATTATTTAATCGCCTAAGATAGTAGAATTTATATTTATTTGGATGTGTGTGTGTTTTAATTCTCATGCAGTTTAAATATGTGTTTTGAAAGGGTAAATTTAATAAAAAGTGTAAAAACAGTGTGATTAAAAAGCAGGTTTGAATGAATGATGAAAAGTAAATAGAATAAGGGAAGCAAACTAATGGTTTAATGGTAAAAATGTTGTAAGATATCCGCTTACGGCCATATCACGCTAAAACACCGGTTCTCGTCCGATCACCGAAGTTAAGCAACGTAGAGCCTGGTCAGTACTTAGATGGGTGACCACTTGGGAATACCAGGTGCTGTAAGCATCTAATTTTTCTTCTTTTTTTTTTTTTTTTTTTTTTTTTTTTTTTTTTTTTTTAGCAAATGATGCGACAAACAGTAATAGGGTACTACTAGTGTTTGCGATTACTCAAGGCTGAAATAGTTGGCGGTAGATATAAATCATTACAACCTCGCGGCCTGGGAGTGGGTATTCGCTTTACGTTAAATTTTTATGCGGCACATTAAATTCCAAATAAATTATGTTCTCTTTTTGTTTTTCAGTCTGTTTATTATTTAATCGCCTAAGATAGTAGAATTTATATTTATTTGGATGTGTGTGTGTTTTAATTCTCATGCAGTTTAAATATGTGTTTTGAAAGGGTAAATTTAATAAAAAGTGTAAAAACAGTGTGATTAAAAAGCAGGTTTGAATGAATGATGAAAAGTAAATAGAATAAGGGAAGCAAACTAATGGTTTAATGGTAAAAATGTTGTAAGATATCCGCTTACGGCCATATCACGCTGAAAACACCGGTTCTCGTCCGATCACCGAAGTTAAGCAACGTAGAGCCTGGTCAGTACTTAGATGGGTGACCACTTGGGAATACCAGGTGCTGTAAGCATCTAATTTTTCTTCTTTTTTTTTTTTTTTTTTTTTTTTAATTTTTTTTTTAGCAAATGATGCGACAACCAGTAATAGGGTACTACTAGTGTTTGCGATTACTCAAGGCTGAAATAGTTGGCGGTAGATATAAATCATTACAACCTCGCGGCCTGGGAGTGGGTATTCGCTTTACGTTAAATTTTTATGCGGCACATAAAATCCCAAATAAATTATGTTCTCTTTTTGTTTTTCAGTCTGTTTATTATTTAATCGCCTAAGATAGTAGAATTTATATTTATTTGGATGTGTGTGTGTTTTAATTCTCATGCAGTTTAAATATGTGTTTTGAAAGGGTAAATTTAATAAAAAGTGTAAAAACAGTGTGATTAAAAAGCAGGTTTGAATGAATGATGAAAAGTAAATAGAATAAGGGAAGCAAACTAATGGTTTAATGGTAAAAATGTTGTAAGATATTCGCTTACGGCCATATCACGCTGAAAACACCGGTTCTCGTCCGATCACCGAAGTTAAGCAACGTAGAGCCTGGTCAGTACTTAGATGGGTGACCACTTGGTAATACCAGGTGCTGTAAGCATCTAATTTTTCTTCTTTTTTTTTTTTTTTTTTTTTAGCAAATGATGCGACAAACAGTAATAGGGTACTACTAGTGTTTGCGATTACTCAAGGCTGAAATAGTTGGCGGTAGATATAAATCATTACAACCTCGCGTCCTGGGAGTGGGTATTCGCTTTACGTTAAATTTTTATGCGGCACATTAAATTCCCAAATAAATTATGTTCTCTTTTTGTTTTTCAGTCTGTTTATTATTTAATCGCCTAAGATAGTAGAATTTATATTTATTTGGATGTGTGTGTGTTTTAATTCTCATGCAGTTTAAATATGTGTTTTGAAAGGGTAAATTTAATAAAAAGTGTAAAAACAGTGTGATTAAAAAGCAGGTTTGAATGAATGATGAAAAGTAAATAGAATAAGGGAAGCAAACTAATGGTTTAATGGTAAAAATGTTGTAAGATATCCGCTTACGGCCATAGAACGCTGAAAACACCGGTTCTCGTCCGATCACCGAAGTTAAGCAACGTAGAGCCTGGTCAGTACTTAGATGGGTGACCACTTGGGAATACCAGGTGCTGTAAGCATCTAATTTTTCTTCTTTTTTTTTTTTTAGCAAATGATGCGACAAACAGTAATAGGGTACTACTAGTGTTTGCGATTACTCAAGGCTGAAATAGTTGGCGGTAGATATAAATCATTACAACCTCGCGGCCTGGGAGTGGGTATTCGCTTTACGTTAAATTTTTATGCGGCACATTAAATTCCAAATAAATTATGTTCTCTTTTTGTTTTTCAGTCTGTTTATTATTTAATCGCCTAAGATAGTAGAATTTATATTTATTGTGATGTGTGTGTGTTTTAATTCTCATGCAGTTTAAATATGTGTTTTGAAAGGGTAAATTTAATAAAAAGTGTAAAAACAGTGTGATTAAAAAGCAGGTTTGAATGAATGATGAAAAGTAAATAGAATAAGGGAAGCAAACTAATGGTTTAATGGTAAAAATGTTGTAAGATATCCGCTTACGGCCATAGAACGCTGAAAACACCGGTTCTCGTCCGATCACCGAAGTTAAGCAACGTAGAGATTAGTCAGTACTTAGATGGGTGACCACTTGGGAATACCAGGTGCTGTAAGCATCTAATTTTTCTTCTTTTTTTTTTTTTTTTTTTTTTTAGCAAATGATGCGACAAACAGTAATAGGGTACTACTAGTGTTTGCGATTACTCAAGGCTGAAATAGTTGGCGGTAGATATAAATCATTACAACCTCGCGGCCTGGGAGTGGGTATTCGCTTTACGTTAAATTTTTATGCGGCACATTAAATTCCCAAATAAATTATGTTCTCTTTTTGTTTTTTAGTCTGTTTATTATTTAATCGCCTAAGATAGTAGAATTTATATTTATTTGGATGTGTGTGTGTTTTAATTCTCATGCAGTTTAAATATGTGTTTTGAAAGGGTAAATTTAATAAAAAGTGTAAAAACAGTGTGATTAAAAAGCAGGTTTGAATGAATGATGAAAAGTAAATAGAATAAGGGAAGCAAACTAATGGTTTAATGGTAAAAATGTTGTAAGATATCCGCTTACGGCCATATCACGCTGAAAACACCGGTTCTCGTCCGATCACCGAAGTTAAGCAACGTAGAACCTGGTCAGTACTTAGATGGGTGACTACTTGGGAATACCAGGTGCTGTAAGCATCTAATTTTTCTTCTTTTTTTTTTTTTTTTTTTTTTTTAGCAAATGATGCGACAAACAGTAATAGGGTACTACTAGTGTTTGCGATTACTCAAGGCTGAAATAGTTGGCGGTAGATATAAATCATTACAACCTCGCGTCCTGGGAGTGGGTATTCGCTTTACGTTAAATTTTTATGCGGCACATTAAATTCCCAAATAAATTATGTTCTCTTTTTGTTTTTCAGTCTGTTTATTATTTAATCGCCTAAGATAGTAGAATTTATATTTATTTGGATGTGTGTGTGTTTTAATTCTCATGCAGTTTAAATATGTGTTTTGAAAGGGTAAATTTAATAAAAAGTGTAAAAACAGTGTGATTAAAAAGCAGGTTTGAATGAATGATGAAAAGTAAATAGAATAAGGGAAGCAAACTAATGGTTTAATGGTAAAAATGTTGTAAGATATCCGCTTACGGCCATATCACGCTGAAAACACCGGTTCTCGTCCGATCACCGAAGTTAAGCAACGTAGAGCCTGGTCAGTACTTAGATGGGTGACCACTTGGGAATACCAGGTGCTGTAAGCATCTAATTTTTCTTCTTTTTTTTTTTTTTTTTTTTTTTTAGCAAATGATGCGACAAACAGTAATAGGGTACTACTAGTGTTTGCGATTACTCAAGGCTGAAATAGTTGGCGGTAGATATAAATCATTACAACCTCGCGGCCTGGGAGTGGGTATTCGCTTTACGTTAAATTTTTATGCGGCACATTAAATTCCCAAATAAATTATGTTCTCTTTTTGTTTTTTAGTCTGTTTATTATTTAATCGCCTAAGATAGTAGAATTTATATTTATTTGGATGTGTGTGTGTTTTAATTCTCATGCAGTTTAAATATGTGTTTTGAAAGGGTAAATTTAATAAAAAGTGTAAAAACAGTGTGATTAAAAAGCAGGTTTGAATGAATGATGAAAAGTAAATAGAATAAGGGAAGCAAACTAATGGTTTAATGGTAAAAATGTTGTAAGATATCCGCTTACGGCCATATCACGCTGAAAACACCGGTTCTCGTCCGATCACCGAAGTTAAGCAACGTAGAACCTGGTCAGTACTTAGATGGGTGACTACTTGGGAATACCAGGTGCTGTAAGCATCTAATTTTTCTTCTTTTTTTTTTTTTTTTTTTTAGCAAATGATGCGACAAACAGTAATAGGGTACTACTAGTGTTTGCGATTACTCAAGGCTGAAATAGTTGGCGGTAGATATAAATCATTACAACCTCGCGGCCTGGGAGTGGGTATTCGCTTTACGTTAAATTTTTATGCGGCACATTAAATTCCAAATAAATTATGTTCTCTTTTTGTTTTTCAGTCTGTTTATTATTTAATCGCCTAAGATAGTAGAATTTATATTTATTTGGATGTGTGTGTGTTTTAATTCTCATGCAGTTTAAATATGTGTTTTGAAAGGGTAAATTTAATAAAAAGTGTAAAAACAGTGTGATTAAAAAGCAGGTTTGAATGAATGATGAAAAGTAAATAGAATAAGGGAAGCAAACTAATGGTTTAATGGTAAAAATGTTGTAAGATATCCGCTTACGGCCATATCACGCTGAAAACACCGGTTCTCGTCCGATCACCGAAGTTAAGCAACGTAGAGCCTGGTCAGTACTTAGATGGGTGACCACTTGGGAATACCAGGTGCTGTAAGCATCTAATTTTTCTTCTTTTTTTTTTTTTTTTTTTTTTTTAATTTTTTTTTTAGCAAATGATGCGACAACCAGTAATAGGGTACTACTAGTGTTTGCGATTACTCAAGGCTGAAATAGTTGGCGGTAGATATAAATCATTACAACCTCGCGGCCTGGGAGTGGGTATTCGCTTTACGTTAAATTTTTATGCGGCACATAAAATCCCAAATAAATTATGTTCTCTTTTTGTTTTTCAGTCTGTTTATTATTTAATCGCCTAAGATAGTAGAATTTATATTTATTTGGATGTGTGTGTGTTTTAATTCTCATGCAGTTTAAATATGTGTTTTGAAAGGGTAAATTTAATAAAAAGTGTAAAAACAGTGTGATTAAAAAGCAGGTTTGAATGAATGATGAAAAGTAAATAGAATAAGGGAAGCAAACTAATGGTTTAATGGTAAAAATGTTGTAAGATATTCGCTTACGGCCATATCACGCTGAAAACACCGGTTCTCGTCCGATCACCGAAGTTAAGCAACGTAGAGCCTGGTCAGTACTTAGATGGGTGACCACTTGGTAATACCAGGTGCTGTAAGCATCTAATTTTTCTTCTTTTTTTTTTTTTTTTTTTTTAGCAAATGATGCGACAAACAGTAATAGGGTACTACTAGTGTTTGCGATTACTCAAGGCTGAAATAGTTTGCGGTAGATATAAATCATTACAACCTCGCGTCCTGGGAGTGGGTATTCGCTTTACGTTAAATTTTTATGCGGCACATTAAATTCCCAAATAAATTATGTTCTCTTTTTTTTTTCAGTCGTTTTATTATTTAATCGCCTAAGATAGTAGAATTTATATTTATTTGGATGTGTGTGTGTTTTAATTCTCATGCAGTTTAAATATGTGTTTTGAAAGGGTAAATTTAATAAAAAGTGTAAAAACAGTGTGATTAAAAAGCAGGTTTGAATGAATGATGAAAAGTAAATAGAATAAGGGAAGCAAACTAATGGTTTAATGGTAAAAATGTTGTAAGATATCCGCTT
The DNA here is from genome assembly GCA_963556195.1 of Sepiola atlantica. NCBI lineage: Eukaryota > Metazoa > Mollusca > Cephalopoda > Sepiida > Sepiolidae > Sepiola > Sepiola atlantica. The sequence goes on from CAUVYP010000196.1 coordinate 62,522, forward strand.
ACGGCCATATCACGCTGAAAACACCGGTTCTCGTCCGATCACCGAAGTTAAGCAACGTAGAGCCTGGTCAGTACTTAGATGGGTGACCACTTGGGAATACCAGGTGCTGTAAGCATCTAATTTTTCTTCTTTTTTTTTTTTTTTTTTTTTAGCAAATGATGCGACAAACAGTAATAGGGTACTACTAGTGTTTGCGATTACTCAAGGCTGAAATAGTTGGCGGTAGATATAAATCATTACAACCTCGCGTCCTGGGAGTGGGTATTCGCTTTACGTTAAATTTTTATGCGGCACATTAAATTCCCAAATAAATTATGTTCTCTTTTTGTTTTTCAGTCGTTTTATTATTTAATCGCCTAAGATAGTAGAATTTATATTTATTTGGATGTGTGTGTGTTTTAATTCTCATGCAGTTTAAATATGTGTTTTGAAAGGGTAAATTTAATAAAAAGTGTAAAAACAGTGTGATTAAAAAGCAGGTTTGAATGAATGATGAAAAGTAAATAGAATAAGGGAAGCAAACTAATGATTTAATGGTAAAAATGTTGTAAGATATCCGCTTACGGCCATATCACGCTGAAAACACCGGTTCTCGTCCGATCACCGAAGTTAAGCAACGTAGAGCCTGGTCAGTACTTAGATGGGTGACCACTTGGGAATACCAGGTGCTGTAAGCATCTAATTTTTTTTTTTTTTTTTTTTTTAGCAAATGATGCGACAAACAGTAATAGGGTACTACTAGTGTTTGCGATTACTCAAGGCTGAAATAGTTGGCGGTAGATATAAATCATTACAACCTCGCGTCCTGGGAGTGGGTATTCGCTTTACGTTAAATTTTTATGCGGCACATTAAATTCCCAAATAAATTATGTTCTCTTTTTGTTTTTCAGTCGTTTTATTATTTAATCGCCTAAGATAGTAGAATTTATATTTATTTGGATGTGTGTGTGTTTTAATTCTCATGCAGTTTAAATATGTGTTTTGAAAGGGTAAATTTAATAAAAAGTGTAAAAACAGTGTGATTAAAAAGCAGGTTTGAATGAATGATGAAAAGTAAACAGAATAAGGGAAGCAAACTAATGGTTTAATGGTAAAAATGTTGTAAGATATCCGCTTACGGCCATATCACGCTAAAACACCGGTTCTCGTCCGATCACCGAAGTTAAGCAACGTAGAGCCTGGTCAGTACTTAGATGGGTGACCACTTGGGAATACCAGGTGCTGTAAGCATCTAATTTTTCTTCTTTTTTTTTTTTTTTTTTTTTTTTTTAGCAAATGATCCGACAAACAGTAATAGGGTACTACTAGTGTTTGCGATTACTCAAGGCTGAAATAGTTGGCGGTAGATATAAATCATTACAACCTCGCGTCCTGGGAGTGGGTATTCGCTTTACGTTAAATTTTTATGCGGCACATTAAATTCCCAAATAAATTATGTTCTCTTTTTGTTTTTCAGTCTGTTTATTATTTAATCGCCTAAGATAGTAGAATTTATATTTATTTGGATGTGTGTGTGTTTTAATTCTCATGCAGTTTAAATATGTGTTTTGAAAGGGAAAATTTAATAAAAAGTGTAAAAACAGTGTGATTAAAAAGCAGGTTTGAATGAATGATGAAAAGTTAATAGAATAAGGGAAGCAAACTAATGGTTTAATGGTAAAAATGTTGTAAGATATCCGCTTACGGCCATATCACGCTGAAAACACCGGTTCTCGTCCGATCACCGAAGTTAAGCAACGTAGAGCCTGGTCAGTACTTAGATGGGTGACCACTTGGGAATACCAGGTGCTGTAAGCATCTAATTTTTCTTCTTTTTTTTTTTTTTTTTTTTTTTTTTTTTTTTTTTTTTTAGCAAATGATGCGACAACCAGTAATAGGGTACTACTAGTGTTTGCGATTACTCAAGGCTGAAATAGTTGGCGGTAGATATAAATCATTACAACCTCGCGGCCTGGGAGTGGGTATTCGCTTTACGTTAAATTTTTATGCGGCACATAAAATCCCAAATAAATTATGTTCTCTTTTTGTTTTTCAGTCTGTTTATTATTTAATCGCCTAAGATAGTAGAATTTATATTTATTTGGATGTGTGTGTGTTTTAATTCTCATGCAGTTTAAATATGTGTTTTGAAAGGGTAAATTTAATAAAAAGTGTAAAAACAGTGTGATTAAAAAGCAGGTTTGAATGAATGATGAAAAGTAAATAGAATAAGGGAAGCAAACTAATGGTTTAATGGTAAAAATGTTGTAAGATATTCGCTTACGGCCATATCACGCTGAAAACACCGGTTCTCGTCCGATCACCGAAGTTAAGCAACGTAGAGCCTGGTCAGTACTTAGATGGGTGACCACTTGGTAATACCAGGTGCTGTAAGCATCTAATTTTTCTTCTTTTTTTTTTTTTTTTTTTTTAGCAAATGATGCGACAAACAGTAATAGGGTACTACTAGTGTTTGCGATTACTCAAGGCTGAAATAGTTGGCGGTAGATATAAATCATTACAACCTCGCGTCCTGGGAGTGGGTATTCGCTTTACGTTAAATTTTTATGCGGCACATTAAATTCCCAAATAAATTATGTTCTCTTTTTTTTTTCAGTCGTTTTATTATTTAATCGCCTAAGATAGTAGAATTTATATTTATTTGGATGTGTGTGTGTTTTAATTCTCATGCAGTTTAAATATGTGTTTTGAAAGGGTAAATTTAATAAAAAGTGTAAAAACAGTGTGATTAAAAAGCAGGTTTGAATGAATGATGAAAAGTAAATAGAATAAGGGAAGCAAACTAATGGTTTAATGGTAAAAATGTTGTAAGATATCCGCTTACGGCCATATCACGCTGAAAACACCGGTTCTCGTCCGATCACCGAAGTTAAGCAACGTAGAGCCTGGTCAGTACTTAGATGGGTGACCACTTGGGAATACCAGGTGCTGTAAGCATCTAATTTTTCTTCTTTTTTTTTTTTTTTTTTTTTTTTTTAGCAAATGATGCGACAAACAGTAATAGGGTACTACTAGTGTTTGCGATTACTCAAGGCTGAAATAGTTGGCGGTAGATATAAATCATTACAACCTCGCGTCCTGGGAGTGGGTATTCGCTTTACGTTAAATTTTTATGCGGCACATTAAATTCCCAAATAAATTATGTTCTCTTTTTGTTTTTCAGTCTGTTTATTATTTAATCGCCTAAGATAGTAGAATTTATATTTATTTGGATGTGTGTGTGTATTAATTCTCATGCAGTTTAAATATGTGTTTTGAAAGGGAAAATTTAATAAAAAGTGTAAAAACAGTGTGATTAAAAAGCAGGTTTGAATGAATGATGAAAAGTAAATAGAATAAGGGAAGCAAACTAATGGTTTAATGGTAAAAATATTGTAAGATATCCGCTTACGGCCATATCACGCTGAAAACACCGGTTCTCGTCCGATCACCGAAGTTAAGCAACGTAGAGCCTGGTCAGTACTTAGATGGGTGACCACTTGGGAATACCAGGTGCTGTAAGCATCTAATTTTTCTTCTTTTTTTTTTTTTTTTTTTTTTTTTTTTTAGCAAATGATGCGACAAACAGTAATAGGGTACTACTAGTGTTTGCGATTACTCAAGGCTGAAATAGTTGGCGGTAGATATAAATCATTACAACCTCGCGTCCTGGGAGTGGGTATTCGCTTTACGTTAAATTTTTATGCGGCACATTAAATTCCCAAATAAATTATGTTCTCTTTTTGTTTTTCAGTCTGTTTATTATTTAATCGCCTAAGATAGTAGAATTTATATTTATTTGGATGTGTGTGTGTTTTAATTCTCATGCAGTTTAAATATGTGTTTTGAAAGGGAAAATTTAATAAAAAGTGTAAAAACAGTGCGATTAAAAAGCAGGTTTGAATGAATGATGAAAAGTTAATAGAATAAGGGAAGCAAACTAATGGTTTAATGGTAAAAATGTTGTAAGATATCCGCTTACGGCCATATCACGCTGAAAACACCGGTTCTCGTCCGATCACCGAAGTTAAGCAACGTAGAGCCTGGTCAGTACTTAGATAGGTGACCACTTGGGAATACCAGGTGCTGTAAGCATCTAATTTTTCTTCTTTTTTTTTTTTTTTTTTTTTTTTTTTAGCAAATGATGCGACAAACAGTAATAGGGTACTACTAGTGTTTGCGATTACTCAAGGCTGAAATAGTTGGCGGTAGATATAAATCATTACAACCTCGCGTCCTGGGAGTGGGTATTCGCTTTACGTTAAATTTTTATGCGGCACATTAAATTCCCAAATAAATTATGTTCTCTTTTTGTTTTTCAGTCTGTTTATTATTTAATCGCCTAAGATAGTAGAATTTATATTTATTTGGATGTGTGTGTGTTTTAATTCTCATGCAGTTTAAATATGTGTTTTGAAAGGGAAAATTTAATAAAAAGTGTAAAAACAGTGCGATTAAAAAGCAGGTTTGAATGAATGATGAAAAGTTAATAGAATAAGGGAAGCAAACTAATGGTTTAATGGTAAAAATGTTGTAAGATATCCGCTTACGGCCATATCACGCTGAAAACACCGGTTCTCGTCCGATCACCGAAGTTAAGCAACGTAGAGCCTGGTCAGTACTTAGATAGGTGACCACTTGGGAATACCAGGTGCTGTAAGCATCTAATTTTTCTTCTTTTTTTTTTTTTTTTTTTTTTTTTTAGCAAATGATGCGACAAACAGTAATAGGGTACTACTAGTGTTTGCGATTACTCAAGGCTGAAATAGTTGGCGGTAGATATAAATCACTACAACCTCGCGTCCTGGGAGTGGGTATTCGCTTTACGTTAAATTTTTATGCGGCACATTAAATTCCCAAATAAATTATGTTCTCTTTTTGTTTTTCAGTCTGTTTATTATTTAATCGCCTAAGATAGTAGAATTTATATTTATTTGGATGTGTGTGTGTTTTAATTCTCATGCAGTTTAAATATGTGTTTTGAAAGGGAAAATTTAATAAAAAGTGTAAAAACAGTGTGATTAAAAAGCAGGTTTGAATGAATGATGAAAAGTAAATAGAATAAGGGAAGCAAACTAATGGTTTAATGGTAAAAATATTGTAAGATATCCGCTTACGGCCATATCACGCTGAAAACACCGGTTCTCGTCCGATCACCGAAGTTAAGCAACGTAGAGCCTGGTCAGTACTTAGATGGGTGACCACTTGGGAATACCAGGTGCTGTAAGCATCTAATTTTTCTTCTTTTTTTTTTTTTTTTTTTTTTTTTTTAGCAAATGATGCGACAAACAGTAATAGGGTACTACTAGTGTTTGCGATTACTCAAGGCTGAAATAGTTGGCGGTAGATATAAATCATTACAACCTCGCGTCCTGGGAGTGGGTATTCGCTTTACGTTAAATTTTTATGCGGCACATTAAATTCCCAAATAAATTATGTTCTCTTTTTGTTTTTCAGTCTGTTTATTATTTAATCGCCTAAGATAGTAGAATTTATATTTATTTGGATGTGTGTGTGTTTTAATTCTCATGCAGTTTAAATATGTGTTTTGAAAGGGAAAATTTAATAAAAAGTGTAAAAACAGTGCGATTAAAAAGCAGGTTTGAATGAATGATGAAAAGTTAATAGAATAAGGGAAGCAAACTAATGGTTTAATGGTAAAAATGTTGTAAGATATCCGCTTACGGCCATATCACGCTGAAAACACCGGTTCTCGTCCGATCACCGAAGTTAAGCAACGTAGAGCCTGGTCAGTACTTAGATGGGTGACCACTTGGGAATACCAGGTGCTGTAAGCATCTAATTTTTCTTCTTTTTTTTTTTTTTTTTTTTTTTTTTTTAGCAAATGATGCGACAAACAGTAATAGGGTACTACTAGTGTTTGCGATTACTCAAGGCTGAAATAGTTGGCGGTAGATATAAATCATTACAACCTCGCGTCCTGGGAGTAGGTATTCGCTTTACGTTAAATTTTTATGCGGCACATTAAATTCCCAAATAAATTATGTTCTCTTTTTGTTTTTCAGTCTGTTTATTATTTAATCGCCTAAGATAGTAGAATTTATATTTATTTGGATGTGTGTGTGTTTCAATTCTCATGCAGTTTAAATATGTGTTTTGAAAGGGTAAATTTAATAAAAAGTGTAAAAACAGTGTGATTAAAAAGCAGGTTTGAATGAATGATGAAAAGTAAATAGAATAAGGGAAGCAAACTAATGGTTTAATGGTAAAAATGTTGTAAGATATCCGCTTACGGCCATATCACGCTGAAAACACCGGTTCTCGTCCGATCACCGAAGTTAAGCAACGTAGAGCCTGGTCAGTACTTAGATGGGTGACCACTTGGGAATACCAGGTGCTGTAAGCATCTAATTTTTCTTCTTTTTTTTTTTTTTTTTTTTTTTTTTTTTTTTTTTTTTAGCAAATGATGCGACAAACAGTAATAGGGTACTACTAGTGTTTGCGATTACTCAAGGCTGAAATAGTTGGCGGTAGATATAAATCATTACAACCTCGCGTCCTGGGAGTGGGTATTCGCTTTACGTTAAATTTTTATGCGGCACATTAAATTCCCAAATAAATTATGTTCTCTTTTTGTTTTTCAGTCTGTTTATTATTTAATCGCCTAAGATAGTAGAATTTATATTTATTTGGATGTGTGTGTGTTTTAATTCTCATGCAGTTTAAATATGTGTTTTGAAAGGGAAAATTTAATAAAAAGTGTAAAAACAGTGTGATTAAAAAGCAGGTTTGAATGAATGATGAAAAGTAAATAGAATAAGGGAAGCAAACTAATGGTTTAATGGTAAAAATGTTGTAAGATATCCGCTTACGGCCATATCACGCTGAAAACACCGGTTCTCGTCCGATCACCGAAGTTAAGCAACGTAGAGATTGGTCAGTACTTAGATGGGTGACCACTTGGGAATACCAGGTGCTGTAAGCATATAATTTTTCTTCTTTTTTTTTTTTTTTTTTTTTTTTTTAGCAAATGATGCGACAAACAGTAATAGGGTACTACTAGTGTTTGCGATTACTCAAGGCTGAAATAGTTGGCGGTAGATATAAATCATTACAACCTCGCGTCCTGGGAGTGGGTAATCGCTTTACGTTAAATTTTTATGCGGCACATTAAATTCCCAAATAAATTATGTTCTCTTTTTGTTTTTCAGTCTGTTTATTATTTAATCGCCTAAGATAGTAGAATTTATATTTATTTGGATGTGTGTGTGTTTTAATTCTCATGCAGTTTAAATATGTGTTTTGAAAGGGTAAATTTAATAAAAAGTGTAAAAACAGTGTGATTAAAAAGCAGGTTTGAATGAATGATGAAAAGTAAATAGAATAAGGGAAGCAAACTAATGGTTTAATGGTAAAAATGTTGTAAGATATCCGCTTACGGCCATATCACGCTGAAAACACCGGTTCTCGTCCGATCACCGAAGTTAAGCAACGTAGAGATTGGTCAGTACTTAGATGGGTGACCACTTGGGAATACCAGGTGCTGTAAGCATATAATTTTTCTTCTTTTTTTTTTTTTTTTTTTTTTTTTTTAGCAAATGATGCGACAAACAGTAATAGGGTACTACTAGTGTTTGCGATTACTCAAGGCTGAAATAGTTGGCGGTAGATATAAATCATTACAACCTCGCGTCCTGGGAGTGGGTAATCGCTTTACGTTAAATTTTTATGCGGCACATTAAATTCCCAAATAAATTATGTTCTCTTTTTGTTTTTCAGTCTGTTTATTATTAAATCGCCTAAGATAGTAGAATTTATATTTATTTGGATGTGTGTGTGTTTTAATTCTCATGCAGTTTAAATATGTGTTTTGAAAGGGTAAATTTAATAAAAAGTGTAAAAACAGTGTGATTAAAAAGCAGGTTTGAATGAATGATGAAAAGTAAATAGAATAAGGGAAGCAAACTAATGGTTTAATGGTAAAAATGTTGTAAGATATCCGCTTACGGCCATATCACGCTGAAAACACCGGTTCTCGTCCGATCACCGCAGTTAAGCAACGTAGAGCCTGGTCAGTACTTAGATGGGTGACCACTTGGGAATACTAGGTGCTGTAAGCATCTAATTTTTCTTCTTTTTTTTTTTTTTTTTTTTTTTTTTAGCAAATGATGCGACAAACAGTAATAGGGTACTACTAGTGTTTGCGATTACTCAAGGCTGAAATAGTTGGCGGTAGATATAAATCATTACAACCTCGCGTCCTGGGAGTGGGTATTCGCTTTACGTTAAATTTTTATGCGGCACATTAAATTCCCAAATAAATTATGTTCTCTTTTTGTTTTTCAGTCTGTTTATTATTTAATCGCCTAAGATAGTAGAATTTATATTTATTTGGATGTGTGTGTGTTTTAATTCTCATGCAGTTTAAATATGTGTTTTGAAAGGGAAAATTTAATAAAAAGTGTAAAAACAGTGTGATTAAAAAGCAGGTTTGAATGAATGATGAAAAGTAAATAGAATAAGGGAAGCAAACTAATGGTTTAATGGTAAAAATGTTGTAAGATATCCGCTTACGGCCATATCACGCTGAAAACACCGGTTCTCGTCCGATCACCGAAGTTAAGCAACGTAGAGCCTGGTCAGTACTTAGATGGGTGACCACTTGGGAATACCAGGTGCTGTAAGCATCTAATTTTTCTTCTTCTTTTTTTTTTTTTTTTTTTTTTTTTTTTTTTTTTTTTTTAGCAAATGATGCGACAAACAGTAATAGGGTACTACTAGTGTTTGCGATTACTCAAGGCTGAAATAGTTGGCGGTAGATATAAATCATTACAACCTCGCGTCCTGGGAGTGGGTATTCGCTTTACGTTAAATTTTTATGCGGCACATTAAATTCCCAAATAAATTATGTTCTCTTTTTGTTTTTCAGTCTGTTTATTATTTAATCGCCTAAGATAGTAGAATTTATATTTATTTGGATGTGTGTGTGTTTTAATTCTCATGCAGTTTAAACATGTGTTTTGAAAGGGTAAATTTAATAAAAAGTGTAAAAACAGTGTGATTAAAAAGCAGGTTTGAATGAATGATGAAAAGTAAATAGAATAAGGGAAGCAAACTAATGGTTTAATGGTAAAAATGTTGTAAGATATCCGCTTACGGCCATATCACGCTGAAAACACCGGTTCTCGTCCGATCACCGAAGTTAAGCAACGTAGAGCCTGGTCAGTACTTAGATGGGTGACCACTTGGGAATACCAGGTGCTGTAAGCATCTAATTTTTCTTCTTTTTTTTTTTTTTTTTTTTTTTTAGCAAATGATGCGACAAACAGTAATAGGGTACTACTAGTGTTTGCGATTACTCAAGGCTGAAATAGTTGGCGGTAGATATAAATCATTACAACCTCGCGTCCTGGGAGTGGGTATTCGCTTTACGTTAAATTTTTATGCGGCACATTAAATTCCCAAATAAATTATGTTCTCTTTTTGTTTTTCAGTCTGTTTATTATTTAATCGCCTAAGATAGTAGAATTTATATTTATTTGGATGTGTGTGTGTTTTAATTCTCATGCAGTTTAAATATGTGTTTTGAAAGGGAAAATTTAAAAAAAGTGTAAAAACAGTGTGATTAAAAAGCAGGTTTGAATGAATGATGAAAAGTAAATAGAATAAGGGAAGCAAACTAATGGTTTAATGGTAAAAATGTTGTAAGATATCCGCTTACGGCCATATCACGCTGAAAACACCGGTTCTCGTCCGATCACCGAAGTTAAGCAACGTAGAGCCTGGTCAGTACTTAGATGGGTGACCACTTGGGAATACCAGGTGCTGTAAGCATCTAATTTTTCTTCTTCTTTTTTTTTTTTTTTTTTTTTTTTTTTTTTTTTTTTTAGCAAATGATGCGACAAACAGTAATAGGGTACTACTAGTGTTTGCGATTACTCAAGGCTGAAATAGTTGGCGGTAGATATAAATCATTACAACCTCGCGTCCTGGGAGTGGGTATTCGCTTTACGTTAAATTTTTATGCGGCACATTAAATTCCCAAATAAATTATGTTCTCTTTTTGTTTTTCAGTCTGTTTATTATTTAATCGCCTAAGATAGTAGAATTTATATTTATTTGGATGTGTGTGTGTTTTAATTCTCATGCAGTTTAAATATGTGTTTTGAAAGGGTAAATTTAATAAAAAGTGTAAAAACAGTGTGATTAAAAAGCAGGTTTGAATGAATGATGAAAAGTAAATAGAATAAGGGAAGCAAACTAATGGTTTAATGGTAAAAATGTTGTAAGATATCCGCTTACGGCCATATCACGCTGAAAACACCGGTTCTCGTCCGATCACCGAAGTTAAGCAACGTAGAGCCTGGTCAGTACTTAGATGGGTGACCACTTGGGAATACCAGGTGCTGTAAGCATCTAATTTTTCTTCTTTTTTTTTTTTTTTTTTTTTTTTTTAGCAAATGATGCGACAAACAGTAATAGGGTACTACTAGTGTTTGCGATTACTCAAGGCTGAAATAGTTGGCGGTAGATATAAATCATTACAACCTCGCGTCCTGGGAGTGGGTATTCGCTTTACGTTAAATTTTTATGCGGCACATTAAATTCCCAAATAAATTATGTTCTCTTTTTGTTTTTCAGTCTGTTTATTATTTAATCGCCTAAGATAGTAGAATTTATATTTATTTGGATGTGTGTGTGTTTTAATTCTCATGCAGTTTAAATATGTGTTTTGAAAGGGTAAATTTAATAAAAAGTGTAAAAACAGTGTGATTAAAAAGCAGGTTTGAATGAATGATGAAAAGTAAATAGAATAAGGGAAGCAAACTAATGGTTTAATGGTAAAAATGTTGTAAGATATCCGCTTACGGCCATATCACGCTGAAAACACCGGTTCTCGTCCGATCACCGAAGTTAAGCAACGTAGAGCCTGGTCAGTACTTAGATGGGTGACCACTTGGGAATACCAGGTGCTGTAAGCATCTAATTTTTCTTCTTTTTTTTTTTTTTTTTTTTTTTTTTTTAGCAAATGATGCGACAAACAGTAATAGGGTACTACTAGTGTTTGCGATTACTCAAGGCTGAAATAGTTGGCGGTAGATATAAATCATTACAACCTCGCGTCCTGGGAGTGGGTATTCGCTTTACGTTAAATTTTTATGCGGCACATTAAATTCCCAAATAAATTATGTTCTCTTTTTGTTTTTCAGTCTGTTTATTATTTAATCGCCTTAGATAGTAGAATTTATATTTATTTGGATGTGTGTGTGTTTTAATTCTCATGCAGTTTAAATATGTGTTTTGAAAGGGTAAATTTAATAAAAAGTGTAAAATCAGTGTGATTAAAAAGCAGGTTTGAATGAATGATGAAAAGTAAATAGAATAAGGGAAGCAAACTAATGGTTTAATGGTAAAAATGTTGTAAGATATCCGCTTACGGCTATATCACGCTGAAAACACCGGTTCTCGTCCGATCACCGAAGTTAAGCAACGTAGAGCCTGGTCAGTACTTAGATGGGTGACCACTTGGGAATACCAGGTGCTGTAAGCATCTAATTTTTCTTCTTTTTTTTTTTTTTTTTTTTTTTTTTTTAGCAAATGATGCGACAAACAGTAATAGGGTACTACTAGTGTTTGCGATTACTCAAGGCTGAAATAGTTGGCGGTAGATATAAATCATTACAACCTCGCGTCCTGGGAGTGGGTATTCGCTTTACGTTAAATTTTTATGCGGCACATTAAATTCCCAAATAAATTATGTTCTCTTTTTGTTTTCCAGTCTGTTTATTATTTAATCGCCTAAGATAGTAGAATTTATATTTATTTAGATGTGTGTGTGTTTTAATTCTCATGCAGTTGTAATATGTGCTTTGAAAGGGTAAATTTAATAAAAAGTGTAAAAACAGTGTGATTAAAAAGCAGGTTTGAATGAATGATGAAAAGTAAATAGAATAAGGGAAGCAAACTAATGGTTTAATGGTAAAAATGTTGTAAGATATCCGCTTACGGCCATATCACGCTGAAAACACCGGTTCTCGTCCGATCACCGAAGTTAAGCAACGTAGAGCCTGGTCAGTACTTAGATGGGTGACCACTTCGGAATACCAGGTGCTGTAAGCATCTAATTTTTCTTCTTCTTTTTTTTTTTTTTTTTTTTTTAGCAAATGATGCGACAAACAGTAATAGGGTACTACTAGTGTTTGCGATTACTCAAGGCTGAAATAGTTGGCGGTAGATATAAATCATTACAACCTCGCGTCCTGGGAGTGGGTATTCGCTTTACGTTAAATTTTTATGCGGCACATTAAATTCCCAAATAAATTATGTTCTCTTTTTGTTTTTCAGTCTGTTTATTATTTAATCGCCTAAGATAGTAGAATTTATATTTATTTGGATGTGTGTGTGTTTTAATTCTCATGCAGTTTAAATATGTGTTTTGAAAGGGAAAATTTAATAAAAAGTGTAAAAACAGTGTGATTAAAAAGCAGGTTTGAATGAATAATGAAAAGTTAATAGAATAAGGGAAGCAAACTAATGGTTTAATGGTAAAAATGTTGTAAGATATCCGCTTACGGCCATATCACGCTGAAAACACCGGTTCTCGTCCGATCACCGAAGTTAAGCAACGTAGAGCCTGGTCAGTACTTAGATGGGTGACCACTTGGGAATACCAGGTGCTGTAAGCATATAATTTTTCTTCTTCTTTTTTTTTTTTTTTTTTATTTTTTTATTTTTTTTAATTTTTTTTTTAGCAAATGATGCGACAAACAGTAATAGGGTACTACTAGTGTTTGCGATTACTCAAGGCTGAAATAGTTGGCGGTAGATATAAATCATTACAACCTCGCGTCCTGGGAGTGGGTATTCGCTTTACGTTAAATTTTTATGCGGCACATTAAATTCCCAAATAAATTATGTTCTCTTTTTGTTTTTCAGTCTGTTTATTATTTAATCGCCTAAGATAGTAGAATTTATATTTATTTGGATGTGTGTGTGTTTTAATTCTCATGCAGTTTAAATATGTGTTTTGAAAGGGTAAATTTAATAAAAAGTGTAAAAACAGTGTGATTAAAAAGCAGGTTTGAATGAATGATGAAAAGTAAATAGAATAAGGGAAGCAAACTAATGGTTTAATGGTAAAAATGTTGTAAGATATCCGCTTACGGCCATATCACGCTGAAAACACCGGTTCTCGTCCGATCACCGAAGTTAAGCAACGTAGAGCCTGGTCAGTACTTAGATGGGTGACCACTTGGGAATACCAGGTGCTGTAAGCATCTAATTTTTCTTCTTTTTTTTTTTTTTTTTTTTTTTTTTAGCAAATGATGCGACAAACAGTAATAGGGTACTACTAGTGTTTGCGATTACTCAAGGCTGAAATAGTTGGCGGTAGATATAAATCATTACAACCTCGCGTCCTGGGAGTGGGTATTCGCTTTACGTTAAATTTTTATGCGGCACATTAAATTCCCAAATAAATTATGTTCTCTTTTTGTTTTTCAGTCTGTTTATTATTTAATCGCCTAAGATAGTAGAATTTATATTTATTTGGATGTGTGTGTGTTTTAATTCTCATGCAGTTTAAATATGTGTTTTGAAAGGGTAAATTTAATAAAAAGTGTAAAAACAGTGTGATTAAAAAGCAGGTTTGAATGAATGATGAAAAGTAAATAGAATAAGGGAAGCAAACTAATGGTTTAATGGTAAAAATGTTGTAAGATATGCGCTTACGGCCATATCACGCTGAAAACACCGGTTCTCGTCCGATCACCGAAGTTAAGCAACGTAGAGCCTGGTCAGTACTTAGATGGGTGACCACTTGGGAATACCAGGTGCTGTAAGCATCTAATTTTTCTTCTTTTTTTTTTTTTTTTTTTTTTTTTTAGCAAATGATGCGACAAACAGTAATAGGGTACTACTAGTGTTTGCGATTACTCAAGGCTGAAATAGTTGGCGGTAGATATAAATCATTACAACCTCGCGTCCTGGGAGTGGGTATTCGCTTTACGTTAAATTTTTATGCGGCACATTAAATTCCCAAATAAATTATGTTCTCTTTTTGTTTTCCAGTCTGTTTATTATTTAATCGCCTAAGATAGTAGAATTTATATTTATTTAGATGTGTGTGTGTTTTAATTCTCATGCAGTTGTAATATGTGCTTTGAAAGGGTAAATTTAATAAAAAGTGTAAAAACAGTGTGATTAAAAAGCAGGTTTGAATGAATGATGAAAAGTAAATAGAATAAGGGAAGCAAACTAATGGTTTAATGGTAAAAATGTTGTAAGATATCCGCTTACGGCCATATCACGCTGAAAACACCGGTTCTCGTCCGATCACCGAAGTTAAGCAACGTAGAGCCTGGTCAGTACTTAGATTGGTGACCACTTCGGAATACCAGGTGCTGTAAGCATCTAATTTTTCTTCTTCTTTTTTTTTTTTTTTTTTTTTTAGCAAATGATGCGACAAACAGTAATAGGGTACTACTAGTGTTTGCGATTACTCAAGGCTGAAATAGTTGGCGGTAGATATAAATCATTACAACCTCGCGTCCTGGGAGTGGGTATTCGCTTTACGTTAAATTTTTATGCGGCACATTAAATTCCCAAATAAATTATGTTCTCTTTTTGTTTTTCAGTCTGTTTATTATTTAATCGCCTAAGATAGTAGAATTTATATTTATTTGGATGTGTGTGTGTTTTAATTCTCATGCAGTTTAAATATGTGTTTTGAAAGGGAAAATTTAATAAAAAGTGTAAAAACAGTGTGATTAAAAAGCAGGTTTGAATGAATAATGAAAAGTTAATAGAATAAGGGAAGCAAACTAATGGTTTAATGGTAAAAATGTTGTAAGATATCCGCTTACGGCCATATCACGCTGAAAACACCGGTTCTCGTCCGATCACCGAAGTTAAGCAACGTAGAGCCTGGTCAGTACTTAGATGGGTGACCACTTGGGAATACCAGGTGCTGTAAGCATCTAATTTTTCTTCTTCTTTTTTTTTTTTTTTTTATTTTTTTATTTTTTTTAATTTTTTTTTTAGCAAATGATGCGACAAACAGTAATAGGGTACTACTAGTGTTTGCGATTACTCAAGGCTGAAATAGTTGGCGGTAGATATAAATCATTACAACCTCGCGTCCTGGGAGTGGGTATTCGCTTTACGTTAAATTTTTATGCGGCACATTAAATTCCCAAATAAATTATGTTCTCTTTTTGTTTTTCAGTCTGTTTATTATTTAATCGCCTAAGATAGTAGAATTTATATTTATTTGGATGTGTGTGTGTTTTAATTCTCATGCAGTTTAAATATGTGTTTTGAAAGGGTAAATTTAATAAAAAGTGTAAAAACAGTGTGATTAAAAAGCAGGTTTGAATGAATGATGAAAAGTAAATAGAATAAGGGAAGCAAACTAATGGTTTAATGGTAAAAATGTTGTAAGATATCCGCTTACGGCCATATCACGCTGAAAACACCGGTTCTCGTCCGATCACCGAAGTTAAGCAACGTAGAGCCTGGTCAGTACTTAGATGGGTGACCACTTGGGAATACCAGGTGCTGTAAGCATCTAATTTTTCTTCTTTTTTTTTTTTTTTTTTTTTTTTTTAGCAAATGATGCGACAAACAGTAATAGGGTACTACTAGTGTTTGCGATTACTCAAGGCTGAAATAGTTGGCGGTAGATATAAATCATTACAACCTCGCGTCCTGGGAGTGGGTATTCGCTTTACGTTAAATTTTTATGCGGCACATTAAATTCCCAAATAAATTATGTTCTCTTTTTGTTTTTCAGTCTGTTTATTATTTAATCGCCTAAGATAGTAGAATTTATATTTATTTGGATGTGTGTGTGTTTTAATTCTCATGCAGTTTAAATATGTGTTTTGAAAGGGTAAATTTAATAAAAAGTGTAAAAACAGTGTGATTAAAAAGCAGGTTTGAATGAATGATGAAAAGTAAATAGAATAAGGGAAGCAAACTAATGGTTTAATGGTAAAAATGTTGTAAGATATCCGCTTACGGCCATATCACGCTGAAAACACCGGTTCTCGTCCGATCACCGAAGTTAAGCAACGTAGAGCCTGGTCAGTACTTAGATGGGTGACCACTTGGGAATACCAGGTGCTGTAAGCATCTAATTTTTCTTCTTTTTTTTTTTTTTTTTTTTTTTTTTTAGCAAATGATGCGACAAACAGTAATAGGGTACTACTAGTGTTTGCGATTACTCAAGGCTGAAATAGTTGGCGGTAGATATAAATCATTACAACCTCGCGTCCTGGGAGTGGGTATTCGCTTTACGTTAAATTTTTATGCGGCACATTAAATTCCCAAATAAATTATGTTCTCTTTTTGTTTTTCAGTCTGTTTATTATTTAATCGCCTAAGATAGTAGAATTTATATTTATTTGGATGTGTGTGTGTTTTAATTCTCATGCAGTTTAAATATGTGTTTTGAAAGGGTAAATTTAATAAAAAGTGTAAAAACAGTGTGATTAAAAAGCAGGTTTGAATGAATGATGAAAAGTAAATAGAATAAGGGAAGCAAACTAATGGTTTAATGGTAAAAATGTTGTAAGATATCCGCTTACGGCCATATCACGCTGAAAACACCGGTTCTCGTCCGATCACCGAAGTTAAGCAACGTAGAGCCTGGTCAGTACTTAGATGGGTGACCACTTGGGAATACCAGGTGCTGTAAGCATATAATTTTTCTTCTTTTTTTTTTTTTTTTTTTTTAGCAAATGATGCGACAAACAGTAATAGGGTACTACTAGTGTTTGCGATTACTCAAGGCTGAAATAGTTGGCGGTAGATATAAATCATTACAACCTCGCGTCCTGGAAGTGGGTATTCGCTTTACGTTAAATTGTTATGCGGCACATTAAATTCCCAAATAAATTATGTTCTCTTTTTGTTTTTCAGTCTGTTTATTATTTAATCGCCTAAGATAGTAGAATTTATATTTATTTGGATGTGTGTGTGTTTTAATTCTCATGCAGTTTAAATATGTGTTTTGAAAGGGAAAATTTAATAAAAAGTGTAAAAACAGTGTGATTAAAAAGCAGGTTTGAATGAATGATGAAAAGTTAATAGAATAAGGGAAGCAAACTAATGGTTTAATGGTAAAAATGTTGTAAGATATCCGCTTACGGCCATATCACGCTGAAAACACCGGTTCTCGTCCGATCACCGAAGTTAAGCAACGTAGAGCCTGGTCAGTACTTAGATGGGTGACCACTTGGGAATACCAGGTGCTGTAAGCATCTAATTTTTCTTCTTCTTTTTTTTTTTTTTTTTTATTTTTTTATTTTTTTTTATTTTTTTTTTAGCAAATGATGCGACAAACAGTAATAGGGTACTACTAGTGTTTGCGATTACTCAAGGCTGAAATAGTTGGCGGTAGATATAAATCATTACAACCTCGCGTCCTGGGAGTGGGTATTCGCTTTACGTTAAATTTTTATGCGGCACATTAAATTCCCAAATAAATTATGTTCTCTTTTTGTTTTTCAGTCTGTTTATTATTTAATCGCCTAAG
>CAUVYP010000196.1:82500-95000 GCA_963556195.1 Sepiola atlantica
ACACCGGTTCTCGTCCGATCACCGAAGTTAAGCAACGTAGAGCCTGGTCAGTACTTAGATGGGTGACCACTTGGGAATACCAGGTGCTGTAAGCATCTAATTTTTCTTCTTTTTTTTTTCTTTTTTTTTTTTTTTTTTTTTTTTAATTTTTTTTAGCAAATGATGCGACAAACAGTAATAGGGTACTACTAGTGTTTGCGATTACTCAAGGCTGAAATAGTTGGCGGTAGATATAAATCATTACAACCTCGCGTCCTGGGAGTGGGTATTCGCTTTACGTTAAATTTTTATGCGGCACATTAAATTCCCAAATAAATTATGTTCTCTTTTTGTTTTTCAGTCTGTTTATTATTTAATCGCCTAAGATAGTAGAATTTATATTTATTTGGATGTGTGTGTGTTTTAATTCTCATGCAGTTTAAATATGTGTTTTGAAAGGGTAAATTTAATAAAAAGTGTAAAAACAGTGTGATTAAAAAGCAGGTTTGAATGAATGATGAAAAGTAAATAGAATAAGGGAAGCAAACTAATGGTTTAATGGTAAAAATGTTGTAAGATATCCGCTTACGGCCATATCACGCTGAAAACACCGGTTCTCGTCCGATCACCGAAGTTAAGCAACGTAGAGCCTGGTCAGTACTTAGATGGGTGACCACTTGGGAATACCAGGTGCTGTAAGCATCTAATTTTTCTTTTTTTTTTTTTTTTTTTAGCAAATGATGCGACAAACAGTAATAGGGTACTACTAGTGTTTGCGATTACTCAAGGCTGAAATAGTTGGCGGTAGATATAAATCATTACAACCTCGCGTCCTGGGAGTGGGTATTCGCTTTACGTTAAATTTTTATGCGGCACATTAAATTCCCAAATAAATTATGTTCTCTTTTTGTTTTTCAGTCTGTTTATTATTTAATCGCCTAAGATAGTAGAATTTATATTTATTTGGATGTGTGTGTGTTTTAATTCTCATGCAGTTTAAATATGTGTTTTGAAAGGGTAAATTTAATAAAAAGTGTAAAAACAGTGTGATTAAAAAGCAGGTTTGAATGAATGATGAAAAGTAAATAGAATAAGGGAAGCAAACTAATGGTTTAATGGTAAAAATGTTGTAAGATATCCGCTTACGGCCATATCACGCTGAAAACACCGGTTCTCGTCCGATCACCGAAGTTAAGCAACGTAGAGCCTGATCAGTACTTAGATGGGTGACCACTTGGGAATACCAGGTGCTGTAAGCATCTAATTTTTCTTCTTTTTTTTTTTTTTTTTTTTTTTTTTAGCAAATGATGCGACAAACAGTAATAGGGTACTACTAGTGTTTGCGATTACTCAAGGCTGAAATAGTTGGCGGTAGATATAAATCATTACAACCTCGCGTCCTAGGAGTGGGTATTCGCTTTACGTTAAATTTTTATGCGGCACATTAAATTCCCAAATAAATTATGTTCTCTTTTTGTTTTTCAGTCTGTTTATTATTTAATCGCCTAAGATAGTAGAATTTATATTTATTTGGATGTGTGTGTGTTTTAATTCTCATGCAGTTTAAATATGTGTTTTGAAAGGGAAAATTTAATAAAAAGTGTAAAAACAGTGTGATTAAAAAGCAGGTTTGAATGAATGATGAAAAGTAAATAGAATAAGGGAAGCAAACTAATGGTTTAATGGTAAAAATGTTGTAAGATATCCGTTTACGGCCATATCACGCTGAAAACACCGGTTCTCGTCCGATCACCGAAGTTAAGCAACGTAGAGCCTGGTCAGTACTTAGATGGGTGACCACTTGGGAATACCAGGTGCTGTAAGCATCTAATTTTTCTTCTTTTTTTTTTTTTTTTTTTTTTTTTTTTTATTTTTTTTTTAGCAAATGATGCGACAAACAGTAATAGGGTACTACTAGTGTTTGCGATTACTCAAGGCTGAAATAGTTGGCGGTAGATATAAATCATTACAACCTCGCGTCCTGGGAGTGGGTATTCGCTTTACGTTAAATTTTTATGCGGCACATTAAATTCCCAAATAAATTATGTTCTCTTTTTGTTTTTCAGTCTGTTTATTATTTAATCGCCTAAGATAGTAGAATTTATATTTATTTGGATGTGTGTGTGTTTTAATTCTCATGCAGTTTAAATATGTGTTTTGAAAGGGTAAATTTAATAAAAAGTGTAAAAACAGTGTGATTACAAAGCAGGTTTGAATGAATGATGAAAAGTAAATAGAATAAGGGAAGCAAACTAATGGTTTAATGGTAAAAATGTTGTAAGATATCCGCTTACGGCCATATCACGCTGAAAACACCGGTTCTCGTCCGATCACCGAAGTTAAGCAACGTAGAGCCTGGTCAGTACTTAGATGGGTGACCACTTGGGAATACCAGGTGCTGTAAGCATCTAATTTTTCTTTTTTTTTTTTTTTTTTTTAGCAAATGATGCGACAAACAGTAATAGGGTACTACTAGTGTTTGCGATTACTCAAGGCTGAAATAGTTGGCGGTAGATATAAATCATTACAACCTCGCGTCCTGGGAGTGGGTATTCGCTTTACGTTAAATTTTTATGCGGCACATTAAATTCCCAAATAAATTATGTTCTCTTTTTGTTTTTCAGTCTGTTTATTATTTAATCGCCTAAGATAGTAGAATTTATATTTATTTGGATGTGTGTGTGTTTTAATTCTCATGCAGTTTAAATATGTGTTTTGAAAGGGAAAATTTAATAAAAAGTGTAAAAACAGTGTGATTAAAAAGCAGGTTTGAATGAATGATGAAAAGTAAATAGAATAAGGGAAGCAAACTAATGGTTTAATGGTAAAAATGTTGTAAGATATCCGTTTACGGCCATATCACGCTGAAAACACCGGTTCTCGTCCGATCACCGAAGTTAAGCAACGTAGAGCCTGGTCAGTACTTAGATGGGTGACCACTTGGGAATACCAGGTGCTGTAAGCATCTAATTTTTCTTCTTTTTTTTTTTTTTTTGTTTTTTTTTTTTTTTTTTTTAGCAAATGATGCGACAAACAGTAATAGGGTACTACTAGTGTTTGCGATTACTCAAGGCTGAAATAGTTGGCGGTAGATATAAATCATTACAACCTCGCGTCCTGGGAGTGGGTATTCGCTTTACGTTAAATTTTTATGCGGCACATTAAATTCCCAAATAAATTATGTTCTCTTTTTGTTTTTCAGTCTGTTTATTATTTAA
The DNA here is from genome assembly GCA_963556195.1 of Sepiola atlantica. NCBI lineage: Eukaryota > Metazoa > Mollusca > Cephalopoda > Sepiida > Sepiolidae > Sepiola > Sepiola atlantica. The sequence goes on from CAUVYP010000196.1 coordinate 85,698, forward strand.
TCGCCTAAGATAGTAGAATTTATATTTATTTGGATGTGTGTGTGTTTTAATTCTCATGCAGTTTTAATATGTGTTTTGAAAGGGTAAATTTAATAAAAAGTGTAAAAACAGTGTGATTAAAAAGCAGGTTTGAATGAATGATGAAAAGTAAATAGAATAAGGGAAGCAACTAATGGTTTAATGGTAAAAATGTTGTAAGATATCCGCTTACGGCCATATCACGCTGAAAACACCGGTTCTCGTCCGATCACCGAAGTTAAGCAACGTAGAGCCTGGTCAGTACTTAGATGGGTGACCACTTGGGAATACCAGGTGCTGTAAGCATCTAATTTTTCTTCTTCTTTTTTTTTTTTTTTTTTTTTTTTTTTTAGCAAATGATGCGACAAACAGTAATAGGGTACTACTAGTGTTTGCGATTACTCAAGGCTGAAATAGTTGGCGGTAGATATAAATCATTACAACCTCGCGTCCTGGGAGTGGGTATTCGCTTTACGTTAAATTTCTATGCGGCACATTAAATTCCCAAATAAATTATGTTCTCTTTTTGTTTTTCAGTCTGTTTATTATTTAATCGCCTAAGATAGTAGAATTTATATTTATTTGGATGTGTGTGTGTTTTAATTCTCATGCAGTTTAAATATGTGTTTTGAAAGGGTAAATTTAATAAAAAGTGTAAAAACAGTGTGATTAAAAAGCAGGTTTGAATGAATGATGAAAAGTAAATAGAATAAGGGAAGCAAACTAATGGTTTAATGGTAAAAATGTTGTAAGATATCCGCTTACGGCCATATCACGCTGAAAACACCGGTTCTCGTCCGATCACCGAAGTTAAGCAACGTAGAGCCTGGTCAGTACTTAGATGGGTGACCACTTGGGAATACCAGGTGCTGTAAGCATCTAATTCTTCTTCTTTTTTTTTTTTTTTTTTTTTAGCAAATGATGCGACAAACAGTAATAGGGTACTACTAGTGTTTGCGATTACTCAAGGCTGAAATAGTTGGCGGTAGATATAAATCATTACAACCTCGCGTCCTGGGAGTGGGTATTCGCTTTACGTTAAATTTTTATGCGGCACATTAAATTCCCAAATAAATTATGTTCTCTTTTTGTTTTTCAGTCTGTTTATTATTTAATCGCCTAAGATAGTAGAATTTATATTTATTTGGATGTGTGTGTGTTTTAATTCTCATGCAGTTTAAATATGTGTTTTGAAAGGGTAAATTTAATAAAAAGTGTAAAAACAGTGTGATTAAAAAGCAGGTTTGAATGAATGATGAAAAGTAAATAGAATAAGGGAAGCAAACTAATGGTTTAATGGTAAAAATGTTGTAAGATATCCGCTTACGGCCATATCACGCTGAAAACACCGGTTCTCGTCCGATCACCGAAGTTAAGCAACGTAGAGCCTGGTCAGTACTTAGATGGGTGACCACTTGGGAATACCAGGTGCTGTAAGCATCTAATTTTTCTCCTTCTTTTTTTTTTTTTTTATTTTTTTTTTATTTTTTTAAATTTTTTTTTTAGCAAATGATGCGACAAACAGTAATAGGGTACTACTAGTGTTTGCGATTACTCAAGGCTGAAATAGTTGGCGGTAGATATAAATCATTACAACCTCGCGTCCTGGGAGTGGGTATTCGCTTTACGTTAAATTTTTATGCGGCACATTAAATTCCCAAATAAATTATGTTCTCTTTTTGTTTTTCAGTCTGTTTATTATTTAATCGCCTAAGATAGTAGAATTTATATTTATTTGGATGTGTGTGTGTTTTAATTCCTATGCAGTTTAAATATGTGTTTTGAAAGGGAAAATTTAATAAAAAGTGTAAAAACAGTGTGATTAAAAAGCAGGTTTGAATGAATGATGAAAAGTAAATAGAATAAGGGAAGCAAACTAATGGTTTAATGGTAAAAATGTTGTAAGATATCCGCTTACGGCCATATCACGCTGAAAACACCGGTTCTCGTCCGATCACCGAAGTTAAGCAACGTAGAGCCTGGTCAGTACTTAGATGGGTGACCACTTGGGAATACCAGGTGCTGTAAGCATCTAATTTTTCTTCTTTTTTTTTTTTTTTTTTTTTTTTTTTTTTTTTTTTTTAGCAAATGATGCGACAAACAGTAATAGGGTACTACTAGTGTTTGCGATTACTCAAGGCTGAAATAGTTGGCGGTAGATATAAATCATTACAACCTCGCGTCCTGGGAGTGGGTATTCGCTTTACGTTAAATTTTTATGCGGCACATTAAATTCCCAAATAAATTATGTTCTCTTTTTGTTTTTCAGTCTGTTTATTATTTAATCGCCTAAGATAGTAGAATTTATATTTATTTGGATGTGTGTGTGTTTTAATTCTCATGCAGTTTAAATATGTGTTTTGAAAGGGAAAATTTAATAAAAAGTGTAAAAACAGTGTGATTAAAAAGCAGGTTTGAATAAATGATGAAAAGTTAATAGAATAAGGGAAGCAAACTAATGGTTTAATGGTAAAAATGTTGTAAGATATCCGCTTACGGCCATATCACGCTGAAAACACCGGTTCTCGTCCGATCACCGAAGTTAAGCAACGTAGAGCCTGGTCAGTACTTAGATGGGTGACCACTTGGGAATACCAGGTGCTGTAAGCATCTAATTTTTCTTCTTCTTTTTTTTTTTTTTTTTTTTTTTTTTTTTAGCAAATGATGCGACAAACAGTAATAGGGTACTACTAGTGTTTGCGATTACTCAAGGCTGAAATAGTTGGCGGTAGATATAAATCATTACAACCTCGCGTCCTGGGAGTGGGTATTCGCTTTACGTTAAATTTCTATGCGGCACATTAAATTCCCAAATAAATTATGTTCTCTTTTTGTTTTTCAGTCTGTTTATTATTGAATCGCCTAAGATAGTAGAATTTATATTTATTTGGATGTGTGTGTGTTTTAATTCTCATGCAGTTTAAATATGTGTTTTGAAAGGGTAAATTTAATAAAAAGTGTAAAAACAGTGTGATTAAAAAGCAGGTTTGAATGAATGATGAAAAGTAAATAGAATAAGGGAAGCAAACTAATGGTTTAATGGTAAAAATGTTGTAAGATATCCGCTTACGGCCATATCACGCTGAAAACACCGGTTCTCGTCCGATCACCGAAGTTAAGCAACGTAGAGCCTGGTCAGTACTTAGATGGGTGACCACTTGGGAATACCAGGTGCTGTAAGCATCTAATTTTTCTTCTTCTTTTTTTTTTTTTTTTTTTTTTTTTTTTTTTAGCAAATGATGCGACAAACAGTAATAGGGTACTACTAGTGTTTGCGATTACTCAAGGCTGAAATAGTTGGCGGTAGATATAAATCATTACAACCTCGCGTCCTGGGAGTGGGTATTCGCTTTACGTTAAATTTCTATGCGGCACATTAAATTCCCAAATAAATTATGTTCTCTTTTTGTTTTTCAGTCTGTTTATTATTTAATCGCCTAAGATAGTAGAATTTATATTTATTTGGATGTGTGTGTGTTTTAATTCTCATGCAGTTTAAATATGTGTTTTGAAAGGGTAAATTTAATAAAAAGTGTAAAAACAGTGTGATTAAAAAGCAGGTTTGAATGAATGATGAAAAGTAAATAGAATAAGGGAAGCAAACTAATGGTTTAATGGTAAAAATGTTGTAAGATATCCGCTTACGGCCATATCACGCTGAAAACACCGGTTCTCGTCCGATCACCGAAGTTAAGCAACGTAGAGCCTGGTCAGTACTTAGATGGGTGACCACTTGGGAATACCAGGTGCTGTAAGCATCTAATTCTTCTTCTTTTTTTTTTTTTTTTTTTTTTAGCAAATGATGCGACAAACAGTAATAGGGTACTACTAGTGTTTGCGATTACTCAAGGCTGAAATAGTTGGCGGTAGATATAAATCATTACAACCTCGCGTCCTGGGAGTGGGTATTCGCTTTACGTTAAATTTTTATGCGGCACATTAAATTCCCAAATAAATTATGTTCTCTTTTTGTTTTTCAGTCTGTTTATTATTTAATCGCCTAAGATAGTAGAATTTATATTTATTTGGATGTGTGTGTGTTTTAATTCTCATGCAGTTTAAATATGTGTTTTGAAAGGGAAAATTTAATAAAAAGTGTAAAAACAGTGTGATTAAAAAGCAGGTTTGAATGAATGATGAAAAGTTAATAGAATAAGGGAAGCAAACTAATGGTTTAATGGTAAAAATGTTGTAAGATATCCGCTTACGGCCATATCACGCTGAAAACACCGGTTCTCGTCCGATCACCGAAGTTAAGCAACGTAGAGCCTGGTCAGTACTTAGATGGGTGACTACTTGGGAATACCAGGTGCTGTAAGCATCTAATTTTTCTTCTTCTTTTTTTTTTTTTTTTTTTTTTTTTTAGCAAATGATGCGACAAACAGTAATAGGGTACTACTAGTGTTTGCGATTACTCAAGGCTGAAATAGTTGGCGGTAGATATAAATCATTACAACCTCGCGTCCTGGGAGTGGGTATTCGCTTTACGTTAAATTTCTATGCGGCACATTAAATTCCCAAATAAATTATGTTCTCTTTTTGTTTTTCAGTCTGTTTATTATTTAATCGCCTAAGATAGTAGAATTTATATTTATTTGGATGTGTGTGTGTTTTAATTCTCATGCAGTTTAAATATGTGTTTTGAAAGGGAAAATTTAATAAAAAGTGTAAAAACAGTGTGATTAAAAAGCAGGTTTGAATAAATGATGAAAAGTTAATAGAATAAGGGAAGCAAACTAATGGTTTAATGGTAAAAATGTTGTAAGATATCCGCTTACGGCCATATCACGCTGAAAACACCGGTTCTCGTCCGATCACCGAAGTTAAGCAACGTAGAGCCTGGTCAGTACTTAGATGGGTGACCACTTGGGAATACCAGGTGCTGTAAGCATCTAATTTTTCTTCTTCTTTTTTTTTTTTTTTTTTTTTTTTTTTTTTTAGCAAATGATGCGACAAACAGTAATAGGGTACTACTAGTGTTTGCGATTACTCAAGGCTGAAATAGTTGGCGGTAGATATAAATCATTACAACCTCGCGTCCTGGGAGTGGGTATTCGCTTTACGTTAAATTTCTATGCGGCACATTAAATTCCCAAATAAATTATGTTCTCTTTTTGTTTTTCAGTCTGTTTATTATTGAATCGCCTAAGATAGTAGAATTTATATTTATTTGGATGTGTGTGTGTTTTAATTCTCATGCAGTTTAAATATGTGTTTTGAAAGGGTAAATTTAATAAAAAGTGTAAAAACAGTGTGATTAAAAAGCAGGTTTGAATGAATGATGAAAAGTAAATAGAATAAGGGAAGCAAACTAATGGTTTAATGGTAAAAATGTTGTAAGATATCCGCTTACGGCCATATCACGCTGAAAACACCGGTTCTCGTCCGATCACCGAAGTTAAGCAACGTAGAGCCTGGTCAGTACTTAGATGGGTGACCACTTGGGAATACCAGGTGCTGTAAGCATCTAATTTTTCTTCTTCTTTTTTTTTTTTTTTTTTTTTTTTTTTTTTTTTTTTTTTTTTAGCAAATGATGCGACAAACAGTAATAGGGTACTACTAGTGTTTGCGATTACTCAAGGCTGAAATAGTTGGCGGTAGATATAAATCATTACAACCTCGCGTCCTGGGAGTGGGTATTCGCTTTACGTTAAATTTCTATGCGGCACATTAAATTCCCAAATAAATTATGTTCTCTTTTTGTTTTTCAGTCTGTTTATTATTTAATCGCCTAAGATAGTAGAATTTATATTTATTTGGATGTGTGTGTGTTTTAATTCTCATGCAGTTTAAATATGTGTTTTGAAAGGGTAAATTTAATAAAAAGTGTAAAAACAGTGTGATTAAAAAGCAGGTTTGAATGAATGATGAAAAGTAAATAGAATAAGGGAAGCAAACTAATGGTTTAATGGTAAAAATGTTGTAAGATATCCGCTTACGGCCATATCACGCTGAAAACACCGGTTCTCGTCCGATCACCGAAGTTAAGCAACGTAGAGCCTGGTCAGTACTTAGATGGGTGACCACTTGGGAATACCAGGTGCTGTAAGCATCTAATTCTTCTTCTTTTTTTTTTTTTTTTTTTTAGCAAATGATGCGACAAACAGTAATAGGGTACTACTAGTGTTTGCGATTACTCAAGGCTGAAATAGTTGGCGGTAGATATAAATCATTACAACCTCGCGTCCTGGGAGTGGGTATTCGCTTTACGTTAAATTTTTATGCGGCACATTAAATTCCCAAATAAATTATGTTCTCTTTTTGTTTTTCAGTCTGTTTATTATTTAATCGCCTAAGATAGTAGAATTTATATTTATTTGGATGTGTGTGTGTTTTAATTCTCATGCAGTTTAAATATGTGTTTTGAAAGGGAAAATTTAATAAAAAGTGTAAAAACAGTGTGATTAAAAAGCAGGTTTGAATGAATGATGAAAAGTTAATAGAATAAGGGAAGCAAACTAATGGTTTAATGGTAAAAATGTTGTAAGATATCCGCTTACGGCCATATCACGCTGAAAACACCGGTTCTCGTCCGATCACCGAAGTTAAGCAACGTAGAGCCTGGTCAGTACTTAGATGGGTGACCACTTGGGAATACCAGGTGCTGTAAGCATCTAATTTTTCTTCTTTTTTTTTTTTTTTTTTTTTTTTTTTTTTTTTTTTTTTTTTTTAGCAAATGATGCGACAAACAGTAATAGGGTACTACTAGTGTTTGCGATTACTCAAGGCTGAAATAGTTGGCGGTAGATATAAATCATTACAACCTCGCGTCCTGGGAGTGGGTATTCGCTTTACGTTAAATTTTTATGCGGCACATTAAATTCCCAAATAAATTATGTTCTCTTTTTGTTTTTCAGTCTGTTTATTATTTAATCGCCTAAGATAGTAGAATTTATATTTATTTGGATGTGTGTGTGTTTTAATTCTCATGCAGTTTTAATATGTGTTTTGAAAGGGTAAATTTAATAAAAAGTGTAAAAACAGTGTGATTAAAAAGCAGGTTTGAATGAATGATGAAAAGTAAATAGAATAAGGGAAGCAAACTAATGGTTTAATGGTAAAAATGTTGTAAGATATCCGCTTACGGCCATATCACGCTGAAAACACCGGTTCTCGTCCGATCACCGAAGTTAAGCAACGTAGAGCCTGGTCAGTACTTAGATGGGTGACCACTTGGGAATACCAGGTGCTGTAAGCATCTAATTTTTCTTCTTTTTTTTTTTTTTTTTTTTTTTTTTTTTTTTTTTTTTTTAGCAAATGATGCGACAAACAGTAATAGGGTACTACTAGTGTTTGCGATTACTCAAGGCTGAAATAGTTGGCGGTAGATATAAATCATTACAACCTCGCGTCCTGGGAGTGGGTATTCGCTTTACGTTAAATTTTTATGCGGCACATTAAATTCCCAAATAAATTATGTTCTCTTTTTGTTTTTCAGTCTGTTTATTATTTAATCGCCTAAGATAGTAGAATTTATATTTATTTGGATGTGTGTGTGTTTTAATTCTCATGCAGTTTAAATATGTGTTTTGAAAGGGTAAATTTAATAAAAAGTGTAAAAACAGTGTGATTAAAAAGCAGGTTTGAATGAATGATGAAAAGTAAATAGAATAAGGGAAGCAAACTAATGGTTTAATGGTAAAAATGTTGTAAGATATCCGCTTACGGCCATATCACGCTGAAAACACCGGTTCTCGTCCGATCACCGAAGTTAAGCAACGTAGAGCCTGGTCAGTACTTAGATGGGTGACCACTTGGGAATACCAGGTGCTGTAAGCATCTAATTTTTCTTCTTTTTTTTTTTTTTTTTTTTTTTTTTTTTTAGCAAATGATGCGACAAACAGTAATAGGGTACTACTAGTGTTTGCGATTACTCAAGGCTGAAATAGTTGGCGGTAGATATAAATCATTACAACCTCGCGTCCTGGGAGTGGGTATTCGCTTTACGTTAAATTTTTATGCGGCACATTAAATTCCCAAATAAATTATGTTCTCTTTTTGTTTTTCAGTCTGTTTATTATTTAATCGCCTAAGATAGTAGAATTTATATTTATTTGGATGTGTGTGTGTTTTAATTCTCATGCAGTTTAAATATGTGTTTTGAAAGGGAAAATTTAATAAAAAGTGTAAAAACAGTGTGATTAAAAAGCAGGTTTGAATGAATGATGAAAAGTTAATAGAATAAGGGAAGCAAACTAATGGTTTAATGGTAAAAATGTTGTAAGATATCCGCTTACGGCCATATCACGCTGAAAACACCGGTTCTCGTCCGATCACCGAAGTTAAGCAACGTAGAGCCTGGTCAGTACTTAGATGGGTGACCACTTGGGAATACCAGGTGCTGTAAGCATCTAATTTTTCTTCTTTTTTTTTTTTTTTTTTTTTTTTTTTTTTTTTTTTTTTAGCAAATGATGCGACAAACAGTAATAGGGTACTACTAGTGTTTGCGATTACTCAAGGCTGAAATAGTTGGCGGTAGATATAAATCATTACAACCTCGCGTCCTGGGAGTGGGTATTCGCTTTACGTTAAATTTTTATGCGGCACATTAAATTCCCAAATAAATTATGTTCTCTTTTTGTTTTTCAGTCTGTTTATTATTTAATCGCCTAAGATAGTAGAATTTATATTTATTTGGATGTGTGTGTGTTTTAATTCTCATGCAGTTTAAATATGTGTTTTGAAAGGGTAAATTTAATAAAAAGTGTAAAAACAGTGTGATTAAAAAGCAGGTTTGAATGAATGATGAAAAGTAAATAGAATAAGGGAAGCAAACTAATGGTTTAATGGTAAAAATGTTGTAAGATATCCGCTTACGGCCATATCACGCTGAAAACACCGGTTCTCGTCCGATCACCGAAGTTAAGCAACGTAGAGCCTGGTCAGTACTTAGATGGGTGACCACTTGGGAATACCAGGTGCTGTAAGCATCTAATTTTTCTTCTTTTTTTTTTTTTTTTTTTTTAAATTTTTTTTTTACCAAATGATGCGACAAACAGTAATAGGGTACTACTAGTGTTTGCGATTACTCAAGGCTGAAATAGTTGGCGGTAGATATAAATCATTACAACCTCGCGGCCTGGGAGTGGGTATTCGCTTTACGTTAAATTTTTATGCGGCACATTAAATTCCAAATAAATTATGTTCTCTTTTTGTTTTTCAGTCTGTTTATTATTTAATCGCCTAAGATAGTAGAATTTATATTTATTTGGATGTGTGTGTGTTTTAATTCTCATGCAGTTTAAATATGTGTTTTGAAAGGGTAAATTTAATAAAAAGTGTAAA
>CAUVYP010000196.1:100000-115000 GCA_963556195.1 Sepiola atlantica
CCCAAATAAATTATGTTCTCTTTTTGTTTTTCAGTCTGTTTATTATTTAATCGCCTAAGATAGTAGAATTTATATTTATTTGGATGTGTGTGTGTTTTAATTCTCATGCAGTTTAAATATGTGTTTTGAAAGGGTAAATTTAATAAAAAGTGTAAAAACAGTGTGATTAAAAAGCAGGTTTGAATGAATGATGAAAAGTAAATAGAATAAGGGAAGCAAACTAATGGTTTAATGGTAAAAATGTTGTAAGATATCCGCTTACGGCCATATCACGCTGAAAACACCGGTTCTCGTCCGATCACCGAAGTTAAGCAACGTAGAGCCTGGTCAGTACTTAGATGGGTGACCACTTGGGAATACCAGGTGCTGTAAGCATCTAATTTTTCTTCTTTTTTTTTTTTTTTTTTTAGCAAATGATGCGACAAACAGTAATAGGGTACTACTAGTGTTTGCGATTACTCAAGGCTGAAATAGTTGGCGGTAGATATAAATCATTACAACCTCGCGTCCTGGGAGTGGGTATTCGCTTTACGTTAAATTTTTATGCGGCACATTAAATTCCCAAATAAATTATGTTCTCTTTTTGTTTTTCAGTCTGTTTATTATTTAATCGCCTAAGATAGTAGAATTTATATTTATTTGGATGTGTGTGTGTTTTAATTCTCATGCAGTTTAAATATGTGTTTTGAAAGGGTAAATTTAATAAAAAGTGTAAAAACAGTGTGATTAAAAAGCAGGTTTGAATGAATGATGAAAAGTAAATAGAATAAGGGAAGCAAACTAATGGTTTAATGGTAAAAATGTTGTAAGATATCCGCTTACGGCCATATCACGCTGAAAACACCGGTTCTCGTCCGATCACCGAAGTTAAGCAACGTAGAGCCTGGTCAGTACTTAGATGGGTGACCACTTGGGAATACCAGGTGCTGTAAGCATCTAATTTTTTTCTTTTTTTTTTTTTTTTTTTTTTTTTTTAGCAAATGATGCGACAAACAGTAATAGGGTACTACTAGTGTTTGCGATTACTCAAGGCTGAAATAGTTGGCGGTAGATATAAATCATTACAACCTCGCGTCCTGGGAGTGGGTATTCGCTTTACGTTAAATTTTTATGCGGCACATTAAATTCCCAAATAAATTATGTTCTCTTTTTGTTTTTCAGTCTGTTTATTATTTAATCGCCTAAGATAGTAGAATTTATATTTATTTGGATGTGTGTGTGTTTTAATTCTCATGCAGTTTAAATATGTGTTTTGAAAGGGTAAATTTAATAAAAAGTGTAAAAACAGTGTGATTAAAAAGCAGGTTTGAATGAATGATGAAAAGTAAATAGAATAAGGGAAGCAAACTAATGGTTTAATGGTAAAAATGTTGTAAGATATCCGCTTACGGCCATATCACGCTGAAAACACCGGTTCTCGTCCGATCACCGAAGTTAAGCAACGTAGAGCCTGGTCAGTACTTAGATGGGTGACCACTTGGGAATACCAGGTGCTGTAAGCATCTAATTTTTCTTCTTTTTTTTTTTTTTTTTTTTTTTTTTTTTTTTTTAGCAAATGATGCGACAAACAGTAATAGGGTACTACTAGTGTTTGCGATTACTCAAGGCTGAAATAGTTGGCGGTAGATATAAATCATTACAACCTCGCGTCCTGGGAGTGGGTATTCGCTTTACGTTAAATTTTTATGCGGCACATTAAATTCCCAAATAAATTATGTTCTCTTTTTGTTTTTCAGTCTCTTTATTATTTAATCGCCTAAGATAGTAGAATTTATATTTATTTGGATGTGTGTGTGTTTTAATTCTCATGCAGTTTAAATATGTGTTTTGAAAGGGTAAATTTAATAAAAAGTGTAAAAACAGTGTGATTAAAAAGCAGGTTTGAATGAATGATGAAAAGTAAATAGAATAAGGGAAGCAAACTAATGGTTTAATGGTAAAAATGTTGTAAGATATCCGCTTTAGCCATATCACGCTGAAAACACCGGTTCTCGTCCGATCACCGAAGTTAAGCAACGTAGAGCCTGGTCAGTACTTAGATGGGTGACCACTTGGGAATACCAGGTGCTGTAAGCATCTAATTTTTCTTCTTTTTTTTTTTTTTTTTTTTTTTTTTTTTTTAGCAAATGATGCGACAAACAGTAATAGGGTACTACTAGTGTTTGCGATTACTCAAGGCTGAAATAGTTGGCGGTAGATATAAATCATTACAACCTCGCGTCCTGGGAGTGGGTATTCGCTTTACGTTAAATTTTTATGCGGCACATTAAATTCCCAAATAAATTATGTTCTCTTTTTGTTTTTCAGTCTGTTTATTATTTAATCGCCTAAGATAGTAGAATTTATATTTATTTGGATGTGGGTGTGTTTTAATTCTCATGCAGTTTAAATATGTGTTTTGAAAGGGAAAATTTAATAAAAAGTGTAAAAACAGTGTGATTAAAAAGCAGGTTTGAATGAATGATGAAAAGTTAATAGAATAAGGGAAGCAAACTAATGGTTTAATGGTAAAAATGTTGTAAGATATCCGCTTACGGCCATATCACGCTGAAAACACCGGTTCTCGTCCGATCACCGAAGTTAAGCAACGTAGAGCCTGGTCAGTACTTAGATGGGTGACCACTTGGGAATACCAGGTGCTGTAAGCATCTAATTTTTTTCTTTTTTTTTTTTTTTTTTTTTTTTTTTTTTTTTTTTTAGCAAATGATGCGACAAACAGTAATAGGGTACTACTAGTGTTTGCGATTACTCAAGGCTGAAATAGTTGGCGGTAGATATAAATCATTACAACCTCGCGTCCTGGGAGTGGGTATTCGCTTTACGTTAAATTTTTATGCGGCACATTAAATTCCCAAATAAATTATGTTCTCTTTTTGTTTTTCAGTCTGTTTATTATTTAATCGCCTAAGATAGTAGAATTTATATTTATTTGGATGTGTGTGTGTTTTAATTCTCATGCAGTTTAAATATGTGTTTTGAAAGGGTAAATTTAATAAAAAGTGTAAAAACAGTGTGATTAAAAAGCAGGTTTGAATGAATGATGAAAAGTAAATAGAATAAGGGAAGCAAACTAATGGTTTAATGGTAAAAATGTTGTAAGATATCCGCTTACGGCCATATCACGCTGAAAACACCGGTTCTCGTCCGATCACCGAAGTTAAGCAACGTAGAGCCTGGTCAGTACTTAGATGGGTGACCACTTGGGAATACCAGGTGCTGTAAGCATCTAATTTTTCTTCTTTTTTTTTTTTTTTTTTTTTTTTTTTTTTTAGCAAATGATGCGACAAACAGTAATAGGGTACTACTAGTGTTTGCGATTACTCAAGGCTGAAATAGTTGGCGGTAGATATAAATCATTACAACCTCGCGTCCTGGGAGTGGGTATTCGCTTTACGTTAAATTTTTATGCGGCACATTAAATTCCCAAATAAATTATGTTCTCTTTTTGTTTTTCAGTCTCTTTATTATTTAATCGCCTAAGATAGTAGAATTTATATTTATTTGGATGTGTGTGTGTTTTAATTCTCATGCAGTTTAAATATGTGTTTTGAAAGGGTAAATTTAATAAAAAGTGTAAAAACAGTGTGATTAAAAAGCAGGTTTGAATGAATGATGAAAAGTAAATAGAATAAGGGAAGCAAACTAATGGTTTAATGGTAAAAATGTTGTAAGATATCCGCTTACGGCCATATCACGCTGAAAACACCGGTTCTCGTCCGATCACCGAAGTTAAGCAACGTAGAGCCTGGTCAGTACTTAGATGGGTGACCACTTGGGAATACCAGGTGCTGTAAGCATCTAATTTTTCTTCTTTTTTTTTTTTTTTTTTTTTTTTTTTTTTAGCAAATGATGCGACAAACAGTAATAGGGTACTACTAGTGTTTGCGATTACTCAAGGCTGAAATAGTTGGCGGTAGATATAAATCATTACAACCTCGCGTCCTGGGAGTGGGTATTCGCTTTACGTTAAATTTTTATGCGGCACATTAAATTCCCAAATAAATTATGTTCTCTTTTTGTTTTTCAGTCTGTTTATTATTTAATCGCCTAAGATAGTAGAATTTATATTTATTTGGATGTGGGTGTGTTTTAATTCTCATGCAGTTTAAATATGTGTTTTGAAAGGGAAAATTTAATAAAAAGTGTAAAAACAGTGTGATTAAAAAGCAGGTTTGAATGAATGATGAAAAGTTAATAGAATAAGGGAAGCAAACTAATGGTTTAATGGTAAAAATGTTGTAAGATATCCGCTTACGGCCATATCACGCTGAAAACACCGGTTCTCGTCCGATCACCGAAGTTAAGCAACGTAGAGCCTGGTCAGTACTTAGATGGGTGACCACTTGGGAATACCAGGTGCTGTAAGCATCTAATTTTTCTTCTTCTTTTTTTATTTTTATTTTTTTTTTTTTTAATTTTTTTTTTAGCAAATGATGCGACAAACAGTAATAGGGTACTACTAGTGTTTGCGATTACTCAAGGCTGAAATAGTTGGCGGTAGATATAAATCATTACAACCTCGCGTCCTGGGAGTGGGTATTCGCTTTACGTTAAATTTTTATGCGGCACATTAAATTCCCAAATAAATTATGTTCTCTTTTTGTTTTTCAGTCTGTTTATTATTTAATCGCCTAAGATAGTAGAATTTATATTTATTTGGATGTGTGTGTGTTTTAATTCTCATGCAGTTTAAATATGTGTTTTGAAAGGGTAAATTTAATAAAAAGTGTAAAAACAGTGTGATTAAAAAGCAGGTTTGAATGAATGATGAAAAGTAAATAGAATAAGGGAAGCAAACTAATGGTTTAATGGTAAAAATGTTGTAAGATATCCGCTTACGGCCATATCACGCTGAAAACACCGGTTCTAGTCCGATCACCGAAGTTAAGCAACGTAGAGCCTGGTCAGTACTTAGATGGGTGACCACTTGGGAATACCAGGTGCTGTAAGCATCTAATTTTTCTTCTTTTTTTTTTTTTTTTTTTTTTTTTTTTTTAGCAAATGATGCGACAAACAGTAATAGGGTACTACTAGTGTTTGCGATTACTCAAGGCTGAAATAGTTGGCGGTAGATATAAATCATTACAACCTCGCGTCCTGGGAGTGGGTATTCGCTTTACGTTAAATTTTTATGCGGCACATTAAATTCCCAAATAAATTATGTTCTCTTTTTGTTTTTCAGTCTGTTTATTATTTAATCGCCTAAGATAGTAGAATTTATATTTATTTGGATGTGTGTGTGTTTTAATTCTCATGCAGTTTAAATATGTGTTTTGAAAGGGTAAATTTAATAAAAAGTGTAAAAACAGTGTGATTAAAAAGCAGGTTTGAATGAATGATGAAAAGTAAATAGAATAAGGGAAGCAAACTAATGGTTTAATGGTAAAAATGTTGTAAGATATCCGCTTACGGCCATATCACGCTGAAAACACCGGTTCTCGTCCGATCACCGAAGTTAAGCAACGTAGAGCCTGGTCAGTACTTAGATGGGTGACCACTTGGGAATACCAGGTGCTGTAAGCATCTAATTTTTCTTCTTTTTTTTTTTTTTTTTTTTTTTTTTTTTTTTTAGCAAATGATGCGACAAACAGTAATAGGGTACTACTAGTGTTTGCGATTACTCAAGGCTGAAATAGTTGGCGGTAGATATAAATCATTACAACCTCGCGTCCTGGGAGTGGGTATTCGCTTTACGTTAAATTTTTATGCGGCACATTAAATTCCCAAATAAATTATGTTCTCTTTTTGTTTTTCAGTCTGTTTATTATTTAATCGCCTAAGATAGTAGAATTTATATTTATTTGGATGTGTGTGTGTTTTAATTCTCATGCAGTTTAAATATGTGTTTTGAAAGGGTAAATTTAATAAAAAGTGTAAAAACAGTGTGATTAAAAAGCAGGTTTGAATGAATGATGAAAAGTAAATAGAATAAGGGAAGCAAACTAATGGTTTAATGGTAAAAATGTTGTAAGATATCCGCTTACGGCCATATCACGCTGAAAACACCGGTTCTCGTCCGATCACCGAAGTTAAGCAACGTAGAGCCTGGTCAGTACTTAGATGGGTGACCACTTGGGAATACCAGGTGCTGTAAGCATCTAATTTTTCTTCTTTTTTTTTTTTTTTTTTTTTTTTTTTTTTTTAGCAAATGATGCGACAAACAGTAATAGGGTACTACTAGTGTTTGCGATTACTCAAGGCTGAAATAGTTGGCGGTAGATATAAATCATTACAACCTCGCGTCCTGGGAGTGGGTATTCGCTTTACGTTAAATTTTTATGCGGCACATTAAATTCCCAAATAAATTATGTTCTCTTTTTGTTTTTCAGTCTGTTTATTATTTAATCGCCTAAGATAGTAGAATTTATATTTATTTGGATGTGGGTGTGTTTTAATTCTCATGCAGTTTAAATATGTGTTTTGAAAGGGAAAATTTAATAAAAAGTGTAAAAACAGTGTGATTAAAAAGCAGGTTTGAATGAATGATGAAAAGTTAATAGAATAAGGGAAGCAAACTAATGGTTTAATGGTAAAAATGTTGTAAGATATCCGCTTACGGCCATATCACGCTGAAAACACCGGTTCTCGTCCGATCACCGAAGTTAAGCAACGTAGAGCCTGGTCAGTACTTAGATGGGTGACCACTTGGGAATACCAGGTGCTGTAAGCATCTAATTTTTTTCTTTTTTTTTTTTTTTTTTTTTTTTTTTTTTTTTTTTTAGCAAATGATGCGACAAACAGTAATAGGGTACTACTAGTGTTTGCGATTACTCAAGGCTGAAATAGTTGGCGGTAGATATAAATCATTACAACCTCGCGTCCTGGGAGTGGGTATTCGCTTTACGTTAAATTTTTATGCGGCACATTAAATTCCCAAATAAATTATGTTCTCTTTTTGTTTTTCAGTCTGTTTATTATTTAATCGCCTAAGATAGTAGAATTTATATTTATTTGGATGTGTGTGTGTTTTAATTCTCATGCAGTTTAAATATGTGTTTTGAAAGGGTAAATTTAATAAAAAGTGTAAAAACAGTGTGATTAAAAAGCAGGTTTGAATGAATGATGAAAAGTAAATAGAATAAGGGAAGCAAACTAATGGTTTAATGGTAAAAATGTTGTAAGATATCCGCTTACGGCCATATCACGCTGAAAACACCGGTTCTCGTCCGATCACCGAAGTTAAGCAACGTAGAGCCTGGTCAGTACTTAGATGGGTGACCACTTGGGAATACCAGGTGCTGTAAGCATCTAATTTTTCTTCTTTTTTTTTTTTTTTTTTTTTTTTTTTTTTTAGCAAATGATGCGACAAACAGTAATAGGGTACTACTAGTGTTTGCGATTACTCAAGGCTGAAATAGTTGGCGGTAGATATAAATCATTACAACCTCGCGTCCTGGGAGTGGGTATTCGCTTTACGTTAAATTTTTATGCGGCACATTAAATTCCCAAATAAATTATGTTCTCTTTTTGTTTTTCAGTCTCTTTATTATTTAATCGCCTAAGATAGTAGAATTTATATTTATTTGGATGTGTGTGTGTTTTAATTCTCATGCAGTTTAAATATGTGTTTTGAAAGGGTAAATTTAATAAAAAGTGTAAAAACAGTGTGATTAAAAAGCAGGTTTGAATGAATGATGAAAAGTAAATAGAATAAGGGAAGCAAACTAATGGTTTAATGGTAAAAATGTTGTAAGATATCCGCTTACGGCCATATCACGCTGAAAACACCGGTTCTCGTCCGATCACCGAAGTTAAGCAACGTAGAGCCTGGTCAGTACTTAGATGGGTGACCACTTGGGAATACCAGGTGCTGTAAGCATCTAATTTTTCTTCTTTTTTTTTTTTTTTTTTTTTTTTTTTTTTAGCAAATGATGCGACAAACAGTAATAGGGTACTACTAGTGTTTGCGATTACTCAAGGCTGAAATAGTTGGCGGTAGATATAAATCATTACAACCTCGCGTCCTGGGAGTGGGTATTCGCTTTACGTTAAATTTTTATGCGGCACATTAAATTCCCAAATAAATTATGTTCTCTTTTTGTTTTTCAGTCTGTTTATTATTTAATCGCCTAAGATAGTAGAATTTATATTTATTTGGATGTGGGTGTGTTTTAATTCTCATGCAGTTTAAATATGTGTTTTGAAAGGGAAAATTTAATAAAAAGTGTAAAAACAGTGTGATTAAAAAGCAGGTTTGAATGAATGATGAAAAGTTAATAGAATAAGGGAAGCAAACTAATGGTTTAATGGTAAAAATGTTGTAAGATATCCGCTTACGGCCATATCACGCTGAAAACACCGGTTCTCGTCCGATCACCGAAGTTAAGCAACGTAGAGCCTGGTCAGTACTTAGATGGGTGACCACTTGGGAATACCAGGTGCTGTAAGCATCTAATTTTTCTTCTTCTTTTTTTATTTTTATTTTTTTTTTTTTTAATTTTTTTTTTAGCAAATGATGCGACAAACAGTAATAGGGTACTACTAGTGTTTGCGATTACTCAAGGCTGAAATAGTTGGCGGTAGATATAAATCATTACAACCTCGCGTCCTGGGAGTGGGTATTCGCTTTACGTTAAATTTTTATGCGGCACATTAAATTCCCAAATAAATTATGTTCTCTTTTTGTTTTTCAGTCTGTTTATTATTTAATCGCCTAAGATAGTAGAATTTATATTTATTTGGATGTGTGTGTGTTTTAATTCTCATGCAGTTTAAATATGTGTTTTGAAAGGGTAAATTTAATAAAAAGTGTAAAAACAGTGTGATTAAAAAGCAGGTTTGAATGAATGATGAAAAGTAAATAGAATAAGGGAAGCAAACTAATGGTTTAATGGTAAAAATGTTGTAAGATATCCGCTTACGGCCATATCACGCTGAAAACACCGGTTCTAGTCCGATCACCGAAGTTAAGCAACGTAGAGCCTGGTCAGTACTTAGATGGGTGACCACTTGGGAATACCAGGTGCTGTAAGCATCTAATTTTTCTTCTTTTTTTTTTTTTTTTTTTTTTTTTTTTTTTAGCAAATGATGCGACAAACAGTAATAGGGTACTACTAGTGTTTGCGATTACTCAAGGCTGAAATAGTTGGCGGTAGATATAAATCATTACAACCTCGCGTCCTGGGAGTGGGTATTCGCTTTACGTTAAATTTTTATGCGGCACATTAAATTCCCAAATAAATTATGTTCTCTTTTTGTTTTTCAGTCTGTTTATTATTTAATCGCCTAAGATAGTAGAATTTATATTTATTTGGATGTGTGTGTGTTTTAATTCTCATGCAGTTTAAATATGTGTTTTGAAAGGGTAAATTTAATAAAAAGTGTAAAAACAGTGTGATTAAAAAGCAGGTTTGAATGAATGATGAAAAGTAAATAGAATAAGGGAAGCAAACTAATGGTTTAATGGTAAAAATGTTGTAAGATATCCGCTTACGGCCATATCACGCTGAAAACACCGGTTCTCGTCCGATCACCGAAGTTAAGCAACGTAGAGCCTGGTCAGTACTTAGATGGGTGACCACTTGGGAATACCAGGTGCTGTAAGCATCTAATTTTTCTTCTTTTTTTTTTTTTTTTTTTTTTTTTTTTTTTTTTTTAGCAAATGATGCGACAAACAGTAATAGGGTACTACTAGTGTTTGCGATTACTCAAGGCTGAAATAGTTGGCGGTAGATATAAATCATTACAACCTCGCGTCCTGGGAGTGGGTATTCGCTTTACGTTAAATTTTTATGCGGCACATTAAATTCCCAAATAAATTATGTTCTCTTTTTGTTTTTCAGTCTGTTTATTATTTAATCGCCTAAGATAGTAGAATTTATATTTATTTGGATGTGTGTGTGTTTTAATTCTCATGCAGTTTAAATATGTGTTTTGAAAGGGTAAATTTAATAAAAAGTGTAAAAACAGTGTGATTAAAAAGCAGGTTTGAATGAATGATGAAAAGTAAATAGAATAAGGGAAGCAAACTAATGGTTTAATGGTAAAAATGTTGTAAGATATCCGCTTACAGCCATATCACGCTGAAAACACCGGTTCTCGTCCGATCACCGAAGTTAAGCAACGTAGAGCCTGGTCAGTACTTAGATGGGTGACCACTTGGGAATACCAGGTGCTGTAAGCATCTAATTTTTCTTCTTTTTTTTTTTTTTTTTTTTTTTTTTTTTTAGCAAATGATGCGACAAACAGTAATAGGGTACTACTAGTGTTTGCGATTACTCAAGGCTGAAATAGTTGGCGGTAGATATAAATCATTACAACCTCGCGTCCTGGGAGTGGGTATTCGCTTTACGTTAAATTTTTATGCGGCACATTAAATTCCCAAATAAATTATGTTCTCTTTTTGTTTTTCAGTCTCTTTATTATTTAATCGCCTAAGATAGTAGAATTTATATTTATTTGGATGTGTGTGTGTTTTAATTCTCATGCAGTTTAAATATGTGTTTTGAAAGGGTAAATTTAATAAAAAGTGTAAAAACAGTGTGATTAAAAAGCAGGTTTGAATGAATGATGAAAAGTAAATAGAATAAGGGAAGCAAACTAATGGTTTAATGGTAAAAATGTTGTAAGATATCCGCTTACGGCCATATCACGCTGAAAACACCGGTTCTCGTCCGATCACCGAAGTTAAGCAACGTAGAGCCTGGTCAGTACTTAGATGGGTGACCACTTGGGAATACCAGGTGCTGTAAGCATCTAATTTTTCTTCTTTTTTTTTTTTTTTTTTTTTTTTTTTTTTAGCAAATGATGCGACAAACAGTAATAGGGTACTACTAGTGTTTGCGATTACTCAAGGCTGAAATAGTTGGCGGTAGATATAAATCATTACAACCTCGCGTCCTGGGAGTGGGTATTCGCTTTACGTTAAATTTTTATGCGGCACATTAAATTCCCAAATAAATTATGTTCTCTTTTTGTTTTTCAGTCTGTTTATTATTTAATCGCCTAAGATAGTAGAATTTATATTTATTTGGATGTGTGTGTGTTTTAATTCTCATGCAGTTTAAATATGTGTTTTGAAAGGGTAAATTTAATAAAAAGTGTAAAAACAGTGTGATTAAAAAGCAGGTTTGAATGAATGATGAAAAGTAAATAGAATAAGGGAAGCAAACTAATGGTTTAATGGTAAAAATGTTGTAAGATATCCGCTTACGGCCATATCACGCTGAAAACACCGGTTCTCGTCCGATCACCGAAGTTAAGCAACGTAGAGCCTGGTCAGTACTTAGATGGGTGACCACTTGGGAATACCAGGTGCTGTAAGCATCTAATTTTTCTTCTTTTTTTTTTTTTTTTTTTTTTTTTTTTTTAGCAAATGATGCGACAAACAGTAATAGGGTACTACTAGTGTTTGCGATTACTCAAGGCTGAAATAGTTGGCGGTAGATATAAATCATTACAACCTCGCGTCCTGGGAGTGGGTATTCGCTTTACGTTAAATTTTTATGCGGCACATTAAATTCCCAAATAAATTATGTTCTCTTTTTGTTTTTCAGTCTGTTTATTATTTAATCGCCTAAGATAGTAGAATTTATATTTATTTGGATGTGTGTGTGTTTTAATTCTCATGCAGTTTAAATATGTGTTTTGAAAGGGTAAATTTAATAAAAAGTGTAAAAACAGTGTGATTAAAAAGCAGGTTTGAATGAATGATGAAAAGTAAATAGAATAAGGGAAGCAAACTAATGGTTTAATGGTAAAAATGTTGTAAGATATCCGCTTACGGCCATATCACGCTGAAAACACCGGTTCTCGTCCGATCACCGAAGTTAAGCAACGTAGAGCCTGGTCAGTACTTAGATGGGTGACCACTTGGGAATACCAGGTGCTGTAAGCATCTAATTTTTCTTCTTTTTTTTTTTTTTTTTTTTTTTTTTTTTTTTAGCAAATGATGCGACAAACAGTAATAGGGTACTACTAGTGTTTGCGATTACTCAAGGCTGAAATAGTTGGCGGTAGATATAAATCATTACAACCTCGCGTCCTGGGAGTGGGTATTCGCTTTACGTTAAATTTTTATGCGGCACATTAAATTCCCAAATAAATTATGTTCTCTTTTTGTTTTTCAGTCTGTTTATTATTTAATCGCCTAAGATAGTAGAATTTATATTTATTTGGATGTGTGTGTGTTTTAATTCTCATGCAGTTTAAATATGTGTTTTGAAAGGGTAAATTTAATAAAAAGTGTAAAAACAGTGTGATTAAAAAGCAGGTTTGAATGAATGATGAAAAGTAAATAGAATAAGGGAAGCAAACTAATGGTTTAATGGTAAAAATGTTGTAAGATATCCGCTTACGGCCATATCACGCTGAAAACACCGGTTCTCGTCCGATCACCGAAGTTAAGCAACGTAGAGCCTGGTCAGTACTTAGATGGGTGACCACTTGGGAATACCAGGTGCTGTAAGCATCTAATTTTTCTTCTTTTTTTTTTTTTTTTTTTTTTTTTTTTTTTTTTTTTTTAGCAAATGATGCGACAAACAGTAATAGGGTACTACTAGTGTTTGCGATTACTCAAGGCTGAAATAGTTGGCGGTAGATATAAATCATTACAACCTCGCGTCCTGGGAGTGGGTATTCGCTTTACGTTAAATTTTTATGCGGCACATTAAATTCCCAAATAAATTATTGTCTCTTTTTGTTTTTCAGTCTGTTTATTATTTAATCGCCTAAGATAGTAGAATTTATATTTATTTGGATGTGTGTGTGTTTTAATTCTCATGCAGTTTAAATATGTGTTTTGAAAGGGTAAATTTAATAAAAAGTGTAAAAACAGTGTGATTAAAAAGCAGGTTTGAATGAATGATGAAAAGTAAATAGAATAAGGGAAGCAAACTAATGGTTTAATGGTAAAAATGTTGTAAGATATCCGCTTACGGCCATATCACGCTGAAAACACCGGTTCTCGTCCGATCACCGAAGTTAAGCAACGTAGAGCCTGGTCAGTACTTAGATGGGTGACCACTTGGGAATACCAGGTGCTGTAAGCATCTAATTTTTCTTCTTTTTTTTTTTTTTTTTTTTTTTTTTTTTAGCAAATGATGCGACAAACAGTAATAGGGTACTACTAGTGTTTGCGATTACTCAAGGCTGAAATAGTTGGCGGTAGATATAAATCATTACAACCTCGCGTCCTGGGAGTGGGTATTCGCTTTACGTTAAATTTTTATGCGGCACATTAAATTCCCAAATAAATTATGTTCTCTTTTTGTTTTTCAGTCTCTTTATTATTTAATCGCCTAAGATAGTAGAATTTATATTTATTTGGATGTGTGTGTGTTTTAATTCTCATGCAGTTTAAATATGTGTTTTGAAAGGGTAAATTTAATAAAAAGTGTAAAAACAGTGTGATTAAAAAGCAGGTTTGAATGAATGATGAAAAGTAAATAGAATAAGGGAAGCAAACTAATGGTTTAATGGTAAAAATGTTGTAAGATATCCGCTTACGGCCATATCACGCTGAAAACACCGGTTCTCGTCCGATCACCGAAGTTAAGCAACGTAGAGCCTGGTCAGTACTTAGATGGGTGACCACTTGGGAATACCAGGTGCTGTAAGCATCTAATTTTTCTTCTTTTTTTTTTTTTTTTTTTTTTTTTTTTTTTAGCAAATGATGCGACAAACAGTAATAGGGTACTACTAGTGTTTGCGATTACTCAAGGCTGAAATAGTTGGCGGTAGATATAAATCATTACAACCTCGCGTCCTGGGAGTGGGTATTCGCTTTACGTTAAATTTTTATGCGGCACATTAAATTCCCAAATAAATTATGTTCTCTTTTTGTTTTTCAGTCTGTTTATTATTTAATCGCCTAAGATAGTAGAATTTATATTTATTTGGATGTGTGTGTGTTTTAATTCTCATGCAGTTTAAATATGTGTTTTGAAAGGGTAAATTTAATAAAAAGTGTAAAAACAGTGTGATTAAAAAGCAGGTTTGAATGAATGATGAAAAGTAAATAGAATAAGGGAAGCAAACTAATGGTTTAATGGTAAAAATGTTGTAAGATATCCGCTTACGGCCATATCACGCTGAAAACACCGGTTCTCGTCCGATCACCGAAGTTAAGCAACGTAGAGCCTGGTCAGTACTTAGATGGGTGACCACTTGGGAATACCAGGTGCTGTAAGCATCTAATTTTTCTTCTTTTTTTTTTTTTTTTTTTTTTTTTTTTTAGCAAATGATGCGACAAACAGTAATAGGGTACTACTAGTGTTTGCGATTACTCAAGGCTGAAATAGTTGGCGGTAGATATAAATCATTACAACCTCGCGTCCTGGGAGTGGGTATTCGCTTTACGTTAAATTTTTATGCGGCACATTAATTTCCCAAATAAATTATGTTCTCTTTTTGTTTTTCAGTCTGTTTATTATTTAATCGCCTAAGATAGTAGAATTTATATTTATTTGGATGTGTGTGTGTTTTAATTCTCATGCAGTTTAAATATGTGTTTTGAAAGGGTAAATTTAATAAAAAGTGTAAAAACAGTGTGATTAAAAAGCAGGTTTGAATGAATGATGAAAAGTAAATAGAATAAGGGAAGCAAACTAATGGTTTAATGGTAAAAATGTTGTAAGATATCCGCTTACGGCCATATCACGCTGAAAACACCGGTTCTCGTCCGATCACCGAAGTTAAGCAACGTAGAGCCTGGTCAGTACTTAGATGGGTGACCACTTGGGAATACCAGGTGCTGTAAGCATCTAATTTTTCTTCTTTTTTTTTTTTTTTTTTTTTTTTTTTTTTTTTTTTTTTTAGCAAATGATGCGACAAACAGTAATAGGGTACTACTAGTGTTTGCGATTACTCAAGGCTGAAATAGTTGGCGGTAGATATAAATCATTACAACCTCGCGTCCTGGGAGTGGGTATTCGCTTTACGTTAAATTTTTATGCGGCACATTAAATTCCCAAATAAATTATGTTCTCTTTTTGTTTTTCAGTCTGTTTATTATTTAATCGCCTAAGATAGTAGAATTTATATTTATTTGGATGTGTGTGT
>CAUVYP010000196.1:120000-122500 GCA_963556195.1 Sepiola atlantica
TCAAGGCTGAAATAGTTGGCGGTAGATATAAATCATTACAACCTCGCGTCCTGGGAGTGGGTATTCGCTTTACGTTAAATTTTTATGCGGCACATTAAATTCCCAAATAAATTATGTTCTCTTTTTGTTTTTCAGTCTGTTTATTATTTAATCGCCTAAGATAGTAGAATTTATATTTATTTGGATGTGTGTGTGTTTTAATTCTCATGCAGTTTAAATATGTGTTTTGAAAGGGTAAATTTAATAAAAAGTGTAAAAACAGTGTGATTAAAAAGCAGGTTTGAATGAATGATGAAAAGTAAATAGAATAAGGGAAGCAAACTAATGGTTTAATGGTAAAAATGTTGTAAGATATCCGCTTACGGCCATATCACGCTGAAAACACCGGTTCTCGTCCGATCACCGAAGTTAAGCAACGTAGAGCCTGGTCAGTACTTAGATGGGTGACCACTTGGGAATACCAGGTGCTGTAAGCATCTAATTTTTCTTCTTTTTTTTTTTTTTTTTTTTTTTTTTTTTTTAGCAAATGATGCGACAAACAGTAATAGGGTACTACTAGTGTTTGCGATTACTCAAGGCTGAAATAGTTGGCGGTAGATATAAATCATTACAACCTCGCGTCCTGGGAGTGGGTATTCGCTTTACGTTAAATTTTTATGCGGCACATTAAATTCCCAAATAAATTATGTTCTCTTTTTGTTTTTCAGTCTGTTTATTATTTAATCGCCTAAGATAGTAGAATTTATATTTATTTGGATGTGTGTGTGTTTTAATTCTCATGCAGTTTAAATATGTGTTTTGAAAGGGAAAATTTAATAAAAAGTGTAAAAACAGTGTGATTAAAAAGCAGGTTTGAATGAATGATGAAAAGTTAATAGAATAAGGGAAGCAAACTAATGGTTTAATGGTAAAAATGTTGTAAGATATCCGCTTACGGCCATATCACGCTGAAAACACCGGTTCTCGTCCGATCACCGAAGTTAAGCAACGTAGAGCCTGGTCAGTACTTAGATGGGTGACCACTTGGGAATACCAGGTGCTGTAAGCATCTAATTTTTCTTCTTCTTTTTTTTTTTTTTATTTTTTTTTTTATTTTTTTTTTTTTAGCAAATGATGCGACAAACAGTAATAGGGTACTACTAGTGTTTGCGATTACTCAAGGCTGAAATAGTTGGCGGTAGATATAAATCATTACAACCTCGCGTCCTGGGAGTGGGTATTCGCTTTACGTTAAATTTTTATGCGGCACATTAAATTCCCAAATAAATTATGTTCTCTTTTTGTTTTTCAGTCTGTTTATTATTTAATCGCCTAAGATAGTAGAATTTATATTTATTTGGATGTGTGTGTGTTTTAATTCTCATGCAGTTTAAATATGTGTTTTGAAAGGGTAAATTTAATAAAAAGTGTAAAAACAGTGTGATTAAAAAGCAGGTTTGAATGAATGATGAAAAGTAAATAGAATAAGGGAAGCAAACTAATGGTTTAATGGTAAAAATGTTGTAAGATATCCGCTTACGGCCATATCACGCTGAAAACACCGGTTCTCGTCCGATCACCGAAGTTAAGCAACGTAGAGCCTGGTCAGTACTTAGATGGGTGACCACTTGGGAATACCAGGTGCTGTAAGCATCTAATTTTTCTTCTTTTTTTTTTTTTTTTTTTTTTTTTTTTTTTTTAGCAAATGATGCGACAAACAGTAATAGGGTACTACTAGTGTTTGCGATTACTCAAGGCTGAAATAGTTGGCGGTAGATATAAATCATTACAACCTCGCGTCCTGGGAGTGGGTATTCGCTTTACGTTAAATTTTTATGCGGCACATTAAATTCCCAAATAAATTATGTTCTCTTTTTGTTTTTCAGTCTGTTTATTATTTAATCGCCTAAGATAGTAGAATTTATATTTATTTGGATGTGTGTGTGTTTTAATTCTCATGCAGTTTAAATATGTGTTTTGAAAGGGTAAATTTAATAAAAAGTGTAAAAACAGTGTGATTAAAAAGCAGGTTTGAATGAATGATGAAAAGTAAATAGAATAAGGGAAGCAAACTAATGGTTTAATGGTAAAAATGTTGTAAGATATCCGCTTACGGCCATATCACGCTGAAAACACCGGTTCTCGTCCGATCACCGAAGTTAAGCAACGTAGAGCCTGGTCAGTACTTAGATGGGTGACCACTTGGGAATACCAGGTGCTGTAAGCATCTAATTTTTCTTCTTCTTTTTTTTTTTTTTATTTTTTTTTTTTTTAAATTTTTTTTTTAGCAAATGATGCGACAAACAGTAATAGGGTACTACTAGTGTTTGCGATTACTCAAGGCTGAAATAGTTGGCGGTAGATATAAATCATTACAACCTCGCGTCCTGGGAGTGGGTATTCGCTTTACGTTAAATTTTTATGCGGCACATTAAATTCCCAAATAAATTATGTTCTCTTTTTGTTTTTCAGTCTGTTTATTATTTAATCGCCTAAGATAGTAGAATTTATATTTATTTGG
>CAUVYP010000196.1:130000-132500 GCA_963556195.1 Sepiola atlantica
GCAGTTTAAATATGTGTTTTGAAAGGGTAAATTTAATAAAAAGTGTAAAAACAGTGTGATTAAAAAGCAGGTTTGAATGAATGATGAAAAGTAAATAGAATAAGGGAAGCAAACTAATGGTTTAATGGTAAAAATGTTGTAAGATATCCGCTTACGGCCATATCACGCTGAAAACACCGGTTCTCGTCCGATGACCGAAGTTAAGCAACGTAGAGCCTGGTCAGTACTTAGATGGGTGACCACTTGGGAATACCAGGTGCTGTAAGCATCTACTTTTTCTTCTTTTTTTTTTTTTTTTTTTTTTTTTTCGCAAATGATGCGACAAACAGTAATAGGGTACTACTAGTGTTTGCGATTACTCAAGGCTGAAATAGTTGGCGGTAGATATAAATCATTACAACCTCGCGTCCTGGGAGTGGGTATTCGCTTTACGTTAAATTTTTATGCGGCACATTAAATTCCCAAATAAATTATGTTCTCTTTTTGTTTTTCAGTCTGTTTATTATTTAATCGCCTAAGATAGTAGAATTTATATTTATTTGGATGTGTGTGTGTTTTAATTCTCATGCAGTTTAAATATGTGTTTTGAAAGGGTAAATTTAATAAAAAGTGTAAAAACAGTGTGATTAAAAAGCAGGTTTGAATGAATGATGAAAAGTAAATAGAATAAGGGAAGCAAACTAATGGTTTAATGGTAAAAATGTTGTAAGATATCCGCTTACGGCCATATCACGCTGAAAACACCGGTTCTCGTTCGATCACCGAAGTTAAGCAACGTAGAGCCTGGTCAGTACTTAGATGGGTGACCACTTGGGAATACCAGGTGCTGTAAGCATCTAATTTTTCTTCTTTTTTTTTTTTTTTTTTTTTTTTTTAGCAAATGATGCGACAAACAGTAATAGGGTACTACTAGTGTTTGCGATTACTCAAGGCTGAAATAGTTGGCGGTAGATATAAATCATTACAACCTCGCGTCCTGGGAGTGGGTATTCGCTTTACGTTACATTTTTATGCGGCACATTAAATTCCCAAATAAATTATGTTCTCTTTTTGTTTTTCAGTCTGTTTATTATTTAATCGCCTAAGATAGTAGAATTGATATTTATTTGGATGTGTGTGTGTTTTAATTCTCATGCAGTTTAAATATGTGTTTTGAAAGGGTAAATTTAATAAAAAGTGTAAAAACAGTGTGATTAAAAAGCAGGTTTGAATGAATGATGAAAAGTAAATAGAATAAGGGAAGCAAACTAATGGTTTAATGGTAAAAATGTTGTAAGATATCCGCTTACGGCCATATCACGCTGAAAACACCGGTTCTCGTCCGATCACCGAAGTTAAGCAACGTAGAGCCTGGTCAGTACTTAGATGGGTGACCACTTGGGAATACCAGGTGCTGTAAGCATCTAATTTTTCTTCTTTTTTTTTTTTTTTTTTTTTTTTTTTTTTTTTTTTTTTTTTTTTTTTTTAGCAAATGATGCGACAAACAGTAATAGGGTACTACTAGTGTTTGCGATTACTCAAGGCTGAAATAGTTGGCGGTAGATATAAATCATTACAACCTCGCGTCCTGGGAGTGGGTATTCGCTTTACGTTAAATTTTTATGCGGCACATTAAATTCCCAAATAAATTATGTTCTCTTTTTGTTTTTCAGTCTGTTTATTATTTAATCGCCTAAGATAGTAGAATTTATATTTATTTGGATGTGTGTGTGTTTTAATTCTCATGCAGTTTAAATATGTGTTTTGAAAGGGTAAATTTAATAAAAAGTGTAAAAACAGTGTGATTAAAAAGCAGGTTTGAATGAATGATGAAAAGTAAATAGAATAAGGGAAGCAAACTAATGGTTTAATGGTAAAAATGTTGTAAGATATCCGCTTACGGCCATATCACGCTGAAAACACCGGTTCTCGTCCGATCACCGAAGTTAAGCAACGTAGAGCCTGGTCAGTACTTAGATGGGTGACCACTTGGGAATACCAGGTGCTGTAAGCATCTAATTTTTCTTTTTTTTTTTTTTTTTTTTTTTTTTTAGCAAATGATGCGACAAACAGTAATAGGGTACTACTAGTGTTTGCGATTACTCAAGGCTGAAATAGTTGGCGGTAGATATAAATCATTACAACCTCGCGTCCTGGGAGTGGGTATTCGCTTTACGTTAAATTTTTATGCGGCACATTAAATTCCCAAATAAATTATGTTCTCTTTTTGTTTTTCAGTCTGTTTATTATTTAATCGCCTAAGATAGTAGAATTTATATTTATTTGGATGTGTGTGTGTTTTAATTCTCATGCAGTTTAAATATGTGTTTTGAAAGGGTAAATTTAATAAAAAGTGTAAAAACAGTGTGATTAAAAAGCAGGTTTGAATGAATGATGAAAAGTAAATAGAATAAGGGAAGCAAACTAATGGTTTAATGGTAAAAATGTTGTAAGATATCCGCTTACGGCCATATCACGCTGAAAACACCGGTTCTCGTCCGATCACCGAAGTTAAGCAACG
>CAUVYP010000196.1:140000-152500 GCA_963556195.1 Sepiola atlantica
GAATACCAGGTGCTGTAAGCATCTACTTTTTCTTCTTTTTTTTTTTTTTTTTTTTTTTTTTCGCAAATGATGCGACAAACAGTAATAGGGTACTACTAGTGTTTGCGATTACTCAAGGCTGAAATAGTTGGCGGTAGATATAAATCATTACAACCTCGCGTCCTGGGAGTGGGTATTCGCTTTACGTTAAATTTTTATGCGGCACATTAAATTCCCAAATAAATTATGTTCTCTTTTTGTTTTTCAGTCTGTTTATTATTTAATCGCCTAAGATAGTAGAATTTATATTTATTTGGATGTGTGTGTGTTTTAATTCTCATGCAGTTTAAATATGTGTTTTGAAAGGGTAAATTTAATAAAAAGTGTAAAAACAGTGTGATTAAAAAGCAGGTTTGAATGAATGATGAAAAGTAAATAGAATAAGGGAAGCAAACTAATGGTTTAATGGTAAAAATGTTGTAAGATATCCGCTTACGGCCATATCACGCTGAAAACACCGGTTCTCGTCCGATCACCGAAGTTAAGCAACGTAGAGCCTGGTCAGTACTTAGATGGGTGACCACTTGGGAATACCAGGTGCTGTAAGCATCTAATTTTTCTTCTTTTTTTTTTTTTTTTTTTTTAGCAAATGATGCGACAAACAGTAATAGGGTACTACTAGTGTTTGCGATTACTCAAGGCTGAAATAGTTGGCGGTAGATATAAATCATTACAACCTCGCGTCCTGGGAGTGGGTATTCGCTTTACGTTAAATTTTTATGCGGCACATTAAATTCCCAAATAAATTATGTTCTCTTTTTGTTTTTCAGTCTGTTTATTATTTAATCGCCTAAGATAGTAGAAGGTATATTTATTTGGATGTGTGTGTGTTTTAATTCTCATGCAGTTTAAATATGTGTTTTGAAAGGGTAAATTTAATAAAAAGTGTAAAAACAGTGTGATTAAAAAGCAGGTTTGAATGAATGATGAAAAGTAAATAGAATAAGGGAAGCAAACTAATGGTTTAATGGTAAAAATGTTGTAAGATATCCGCTTACGGCCATATCACGCTGAAAACACCGGTTCTCGTCCGATCACCGAAGTTAAGCAACGTAGAGCCTGGTCAGTACTTAGATGGGTGACCACTTGGGAATACCAGGTGCTGTAAGCATCTACTTTTTCTTCTTTTTTTTTTTTTTTTTTTTTTTTTTCGCAAATGATGCGACAAACAGTAATAGGGTACTACTAGTGTTTGCGATTACTCAAGGCTGAAATAGTTGGCGGTAGATATAAATCATTACAACCTCGCGTCCTGGGAGTGGGTATTCGCTTTACGTTAAATTTTTATGCGGCACATTAAATTCCCAAATAAATTATGTTCTCTTTTTGTTTTTCAGTCTGTTTATTATTTAATCGCCTAAGATAGTAGAATTTATATTTATTTGGATGTGTGTGTGTTTTAATTCTCATGCAGTTTAAATATGTGTTTTGAAAGGGTAAATTTAATAAAAAGTGTAAAAACAGTGTGATTAAAAAGCAGGTTTGAATGAATGATGAAAAGTAAATAGAATAAGGGAAGCAAACTAATGGTTTAATGGTAAAAATGTTGTAAGATATCCGCTTACGGCCATATCACGCTGAAAACACCGGTTCTCGTCCGATCACCGAAGTTAAGCAACGTAGAGCCTGGTCAGTACTTAGATGGGTGACCACTTGGGAATACCAGGTGCTGTAAGCATCTAATTTTTCTTCTTTTTTTTTTTTTTTTTTTTTAGCAAATGATGCGACAAACAGTAATAGGGTACTACTAGTGTTTGCGATTACTCAAGGCTGAAATAGTTGGCGGTAGATATAAATCATTACAACCTCGCGTCCTGGGAGTGGGTATTCGCTTTACGTTAAATTTTTATGCGGCACATTAAATTCCCAAATAAATTATGTTCTCTTTTTGTTTTTCAGTCTGTTTATTATTTAATCGCCTAAGATAGTAGAATTTATATTTATTTGGATGTGTGTGTGTTTTAATTCTCATGCAGTTTAAATATGTGTTTTGAAAGGGTAAATTTAATAAAAAGTGTAAAAACAGTGTGATTAAAAAGCAGGTTTGAATGAATGATGAAAAGTAAATAGAATAAGGGAAGCAAACTAATGGTTTAATGGTAAAAATGTTGTAAGATATCCGCTTACGGCCATATCACGCTGAAAACACCGGTTCTCGTCCGATCACCGAAGTTAAGCAACGTAGAGCCTGGTCAGTACTTAGATGGGTGACCACTTGGGAATACCAGGTGCTGTAAGCATCTACTTTTTCTTCTTTTTTTTTTTTTTTTTTTTTTTTTTCGCAAATGATGCGACAAACAGTAATAGGGTACTACTAGTGTTTGCGATTACTCAAGGCTGAAATAGTTGGCGGTAGATATAAATCATTACAACCTCGCGTCCTGGGAGTGGGTATTCGCTTTACGTTAAATTTTTATGCGGCACATTAAATTCCCAAATAAATTATGTTCTCTTTTTGTTTTTCAGTCTGTTTATTATTTAATCGCCTAAGATAGTAGAATTTATATTTATTTGGATGTGTGTGTGTTTTAATTCTCATGCAGTTTAAATATGTGTTTTGAAAGGGTAAATTTAATAAAAAGTGTAAAAACAGTGTGATTAAAAAGCAGGTTTGAATGAATGATGAAAAGTAAATAGAATAAGGGAAGCAAACTAATGGTTTAATGGTAAAAATGTTGTAAGATATCCGCTTACGGCCATATCACGCTGAAAACACCGGTTCTCGTTCGATCACCGAAGTTAAGCAACGTAGAGCCTGGTCAGTACTTAGATGGGTGACCACTTGGGAATACCAGGTGCTGTAAGCATCTACTTTTTCTTCTTTTTTTTTTTTTTTTTTTTTTTTTAGCAAATGATGCGACAAACAGTAATAGGGTACTACTAGTGTTTGCGATTACTCAAGGCTGAAATAGTTGGCGGTAGATATAAATCATTACAACCTCGCGTCCTGGGAGTGGGTATTCGCTTTACGTTACATTTTTATGCGGCACATTAAATTCCCAAATAAATTATGTTCTCTTTTTGTTTTTCAGTCTGTTTATTATTTAATCGCCTAAGATAGTAGAATTTATATTTATTTGGATGTGTGTGTGTTTTAATTCTCATGCAGTTTAAATATGTGTTTTGAAAGGGTAAATTTAATAAAAAGTGTAAAAACAGTGTGATTAAAAAGCAGGTTTGAATGAATGATGAAAAGTAAATAGAATAAGGGAAGCAAACTAATGGTTTAATGGTAAAAATGTTGTAAGATATCCGCTTACGGCCATATCACGCTGAAAACACCGGTTCTCGTCCGATCACCGAAGTTAAGCAACGTAGAGCCTGGTCAGTACTTAGATGGGTGACCACTTGGGAATACCAGGTGCTGTAAGCATCTAATTTTTCTTCTTTTTTTTTTTTTTTTTTTTTTTTTAGCAAATGATGCGACAAACAGTAATAGGGTACTACTAGTGTTTGCGATTACTCAAGGCTGAAATAGTTGGCGGTAGATATAAATCATTACAACCTCGCGTCCTGGGAGTGGGTATTCGCTTTACGTTAAATTTTTATGCGGCACATTAAATTCCCAAATAAATTATGTTCTCTTTTTGTTTTTCAGTCTGTTTATTATTTAATCGCCTAAGATAGTAGAATTTATATTTATTTGGATGTGTGTGTGTTTTAATTCTCATGCAGTTTAAATATGTGTTTTGAAAGGGTAAATTTAATAAAAAGTGTAAAAACAGTGTGATTAAAAAGCAGGTTTGAATGAATGATGAAAAGTAAATAGAATAAGGGAAGCAAACTAATGGTTTAATGGTAAAAATGTTGTAAGATATCCGCTTACGGCCATATCACGCTGAAAACACCGGTTCTCGTCCGATCACCGAAGTTAAGCAACGTAGAGCCTGGTCAGTACTTAGATGGGTGACCACTTGGGAATACCAGGTGCTGTAAGCATCTAATTTTTCTTCTTTTTTTTTTTTTTTTTTTTTTAGCAAATGATGCGACAAACAGTAATAGGGTACTACTAGTGTTTGCGATTACTCAAGGCTGAAATAGTTGGCGGTAGATATAAATCATTACAACCTCGCGTCCTGGGAGTGGGTATTCGCTTTACGTTAAATTTTTATGCGGCACATTAAATTCCCAAATAAATTATGTTCTCTTTTTGTTTTTCAGTCTGTTTATTATTTAATCGCCTAAGATAGTAGAATTTATATTTATTTGGATGTGTGTGTGTTTTAATTCTCATGCAGTTTAAATATGTGTTTTGAAAGGGTAAATTTAATAAAAAGTGTAAAAACAGTGTGATTAAAAAGCAGGTTTGAATGAATGATGAAAAGTAAATAGAATAAGGGAAGCAAACTAATGGTTTAATGGTAAAAATGTTGTAAGATATCCGCTTACGGCCATATCACGCTGAAAACACCGGTTCTCGTCCGATCACCGAAGTTAAGCAACGTAGAGCCTGGTCAGTACTTAGATGGGTGACCACTTGGGAATACCAGGTGCTGTAAGCATCTAATTTTTCTTCTTTTTTTTTTTTTTTTTTTTTTTTTTTTTTTTTTTTTTTAGCAAATGATGCGACAAACAGTAATAGGGTACTACTAGTGTTTGCGATTACTCAAGGCTGAAATAGTTGGCGGTAGATATAAATCATTACAACCTCGCGTCCTGGGAGTGGGTATTCGCTTTACGTTAAATTTTTATGCGGCACATTAAATTCCCAAATAAATTATGTTCTCTTTTTGTTTTTCAGTCTGTTTATTATTTAATCGCCTAAGATAGTAGAATTTATATTTATTTGGATGTGTGTGTGTTTTAATTCTCATGCAGTTTAAATATGTGTTTTGAAAGGGTAAATTTAATAAAAAGTGTAAAAACAGTGTGATTAAAAAGCAGGTTTTAATGAATGATGAAAAGTAAATAGAATAAGGGAAGCAAACTAATGGTTTAATGGTAAAAATGTTGTAAGATATCCGCTTACGGCCATATCACGCTGAAAACACCGGTTCTCGTCCGATCACCGAAGTTAAGCAACGTAGAGCCTGGTCAGTACTTAGATGGGTGACCACTTGGGAATACCAGGTGCTGTAAGCATCTAATTTTTCTTCTTTTTTTTTTTTTTTTTTTTTTTTTTTTTTTTTTAGCAAATGATGCGACAAACAGTAATAGGGTACTACTAGTGTTTGCGATTACTCAAGGCTGAAATAGTTGGCGGTAGATATAAATCATTACAACCTCGCGTCCTGGGAGTGGGTATTCGCTTTACGTTAAATTTTTATGCGGCACATTAAATTCCCAAATAAATTATGTTCTCTTTTTGTTTTTCAGTCTGTTTATTATTTAATCGCCTAAGATAGTAGAATTTATATTTATTTGGATGTGTGTGTGTTTTAATTCTCATGCAGTTTAAATATGTGTTTTGAAAGGGTAAATTTAATAAAAAGTGTAAAAACAGTGTGATTAAAAAGCAGGTTTGAATGAATGATGAAAAGTAAATAGAATAAGGGAAGCAAACTAATGGTTTAATGGTAAAAATGTTGTAAGATATCCGCTTACGGCCATATCACGCTGAAAACACCGGTTCTCGTCCGATCACCGAAGTTAAGCAACGTAGAGCCTGGTCAGTACTTAGATGGGTGACCACTTGGGAATACCAGGTGCTGTAAGCATCTAATTTTTCTTCTTTTTTTTTTTTTTTTTTTTTTTTTTTTTTTTTTTTAGCAAATGATGCGACAAACAGTAATAGGGTACTACTAGTGTTTGCGATTACTCAAGGCTGAAATAGTTGGCGGTAGATATAAATCATTACAACCTCGCGTCCTGGGAGTGGGTATTCGCTTTACGTAAAATTTTTATGCGGCACATTAAATTCCCAAATAAATTATGTTCTCTTTTTGTTTTTCAGTCTGTTTATTATTTAATCGCCTAAGATAGTAGAATTTATATTTATTTGGATGTGTGTGTGTTTTAATTCTCATGCAGTTTAAATATGTGTTTTGAAAGGGTAAATTTAATAAAAAGTGTAAAAACAGTGTGATTAAAAAGCAGGTTTGAATGAATGATGAAAAGTAAATAGAATAAGGGAAGCAAACTAATGGTTTAATGGTAAAAATGTTGTAAGATATCCGCTTACGGCCATATCACGCTGAAAACACCGGTTCTCGTCCGATCACCGAAGTTAAGCAACGTAGAGCCTGGTCAGTACTTAGATGGGTGACCACTTGGGAATACCAGGTGCTGTAAGCATCTAATTTTTCTTCTTTTTTTTTTTTTTTTTTTTTTTTTTTAGCAAATGATGCGACAAACAGTAATAGGGTACTACTAGTGTTTGCGATTACTCAAGGCTGAAATAGTTGGCGGTAGATATAAATCATTACAACCTCGCGTCCTGGGAGTGGGTATTCGCTTTACGTTAAATTTTTATGCGGCACATTAAATTCCCAAATAAATTATGTTCTCTTTTTGTTTTTCAGTCTGTTTATTATTTAATCGCCTAAGATAGTAGAATTTATATTTATTTGGATGTGTGTGTGTTTTAATTCTCATGCAGTTTAAATATGTGTTTTGAAAGGGTAAATTTAATAAAAAGTGTAAAAACAGTGTGATTAAAAAGCAGGTTTGAATGAATGATGAAAAGTAAATAGAATAAGGGAAGCAAACTAATGGTTTAATGGTAAAAATGTTGTAAGATATCCGCTTACGGCCATATCACGCTGAAAACACCGGTTCTCGTCCGATCACCGAAGTTAAGCAACGTAGAGCCTGGTCAGTACTTAGATGGGTGACCACTTGGGAATACCAGGTGCTGTAAGCATCTAATTTTTCTTCTTTTTTTTTTTTTTTTTTTTTTTTTTTTTTTTTTTTTTTTTTTTTTTAGCAAATGATGCGACAAACAGTAATAGGGTACTACTAGTGTTTGCGATTACTCAAGGCTGAAATAGTTGGCGGTAGATATAAATCATTACAACCTCGCGTCCTGGGAGTGGGTATTCGCTTTACGTTAAATTTTTATGCGGCACATTAAATTCCCAAATAAATTATGTTCTCTTTTTGTTTTTCAGTCTGTTTATTATTTAATCGCCTAAGATAGTAGAATTTATATTTATTTGGATGTGTGTGTGTTTTAATTCTCATGCAGTTTAAATATGTGTTTTGAAAGGGTAAATTTAATAAAAAGTGTAAAAACAGTGTGATTAAAAAGCAGGTTTGAATGAATGATGAAAAGTAAATAGAATAAGGGAAGCAAACTAATGGTTTAATGGTAAAAATGTTGTAAGATATCCGCTTACGGCCATATCACGCTGAAAACACCGGTTCTCGTCCGATCACCGAAGTTAAGCAACGTAGAGCCTGGTCAGTACTTAGATGGGTGACCACTTGGGAATACCAGGTGCTGTAAGCATCTAATTTTTCTTCTTTTTTTTTTTTTTTTTTTTTTTTTTTTTTTTTTTAGCAAATGATGCGACAAACAGTAATAGGGTACTACTAGTGTTTGCGATTACTCAAGGCTGAAATAGTTGGCGGTAGATATAAATCATTACAACCTCGCGTCCTGGGAGTGGGTATTCGCTTTACGTTAAATTTTTATGCGGCACATTAAATTCCCAAATAAATTATGTTCTCTTTTTGTTTTTCAGTCTGTTTATTATTTAATCGCCTAAGAAAGTAGAATTTATATTTATTTGGATGTGTGTGTGTTTTAATTCTCATGCAGTTTAAATATGTGTTTTGAAAGGGTAAATTTAATAAAAAGTGTAAAAACAGTGTGATTAAAAAGCAGGTTTGAATGAATGATGAAAAGTAAATAGAATAAGGGAAGCAAACTAATGGTTTAATGGTAAAAATGTTGTAAGATATCCGCTTACGGCCATATCACGCTGAAAACACCGGTTCTCGTCCGATCACCGAAGTTAAGCAACGTAGAGCCTGGTCAGTACTTAGATGGGTGACCACTTGGGAATACCAGGTGCTGTAAGCATCTAATTTTTCTTCTTTTTTTTTTTTTTTTTTTTTTTTTTTTTTTTTTTTTTTTTTTAGCAAATGATGCGACAAACAGTAATAGGGTACTACTAGTGTTTGCGATTACTCAAGGCTGAAATAGTTGGCGGTAGATATAAATCATTACAACCTCGCGTCCTGGGAGTGGGTATTCGCTTTACGTTAAATTTTTATGCGGCACATTAAATTCCCAAATAAATTATGTTCTCTTTTTGTTTTTCAGTCTGTTTATTATTTAATCGCCTAAGATAGTAGAATTTATATTTATTTGGATGTGTGTGTGTTTTAATTCTCATGCAGTTTAAATATGTGTTTTGAAAGGGTAAATTTAATAAAAAGTGTAAAAACAGTGTGATTAAAAAGCAGGTTTGAATGAATGATGAAAAGTAAATAGAATAAGGGAAGCAAACTAATGGTTTAATGGTAAAAATGTTGTAAGATATCCGCTTACGGCCATATCACGCTGAAAACACCGGTTCTCGTCCGATCACCGAAGTTAAGCAACGTAGAGCCTGGTCAGTACTTAGATGGGTGACCACTTGGGAATACCAGGTGCTGTAAGCATCTAATTTTTCTTTTTTTTTTTTTTTTTTTTTTTTTTTTTTTTTAGCAAATGATGCGACAAACAGTAATAGGGTACTACTAGTGTTTGCGATTACTCAAGGCTGAAATAGTTGGCGGTAGATATAAATCATTACAACCTCGCGTCCTGGGAGTGGGTATTCGCTTTACGTTAAATTTTTATGCGGCACATTAAATTCCCAAATAAATTATGTTCTCTTTTTGTTTTTCAGTCTGTTTATTATTTAATCGCCTAAGATAGTAGAATTTATATTTATTTGGATGTGTGTGTGTTTTAATTCTCATGCAGTTTAAATATGTGTTTTGAAAGGGTAAATTTAATAAAAAGTGTAAAAACAGTGTGATTAAAAAGCAGGTTTGAATGAATGATGAAAAGTAAATAGAATAAGGGAAGCAAACTAATGGTTTAATGGTAAAAATGTTGTAAGATATCCGCTTACGGCCATATCACGCTGAAAACACCGGTTCTCGTCCGATCACCGAAGTTAAGCAACGTAGAGCCTGGTCAGTACTTAGATGGGTGACCACTTGGGAATACCAGGTGCTGTAAGCATCTAATTTTTCTTCTTTTTTTTTTTTTTTTTTTTTTTTTTTTTTTTTTTTTAGCAAATGATGCGACAAACAGTAATAGGGTACTACTAGTGTTTGCGATTACTCAAGGCTGAAATAGTTGGCGGTAGATATAAATCATTACAACCTCGCGTCCTGGGAGTGGGTATTCGCTTTACGTTAAATTTTTATGCGGCACATTAAATTCCCAAATAAATTATGTTCTCTTTTTGTTTTTCAGTCTGTTTATTATTTAATCGCCTAAGATAGTAGAATTTATATTTATTTGGATGTGTGTGTGTTTTAATTCTCATGCAGTTTAAATATGTGTTTTGAAAGGGTAAATTTAATAAAAAGTGTAAAAACAGTGTGATTAAAAAGCAGGTTTTAATGAATGATGAAAAGTAAATAGAATAAGGGAAGCAAACTAATGGTTTAATGGTAAAAATGTTGTAAGATATCCGCTTACGGCCATATCACGCTGAAAACACCGGTTCTCGTCCGATCACCGAAGTTAAGCAACGTAGAGCCTGGTCAGTACTTAGATGGGTGACCACTTGGGAATACCAGGTGCTGTAAGCATCTAATTTTTCTTCTTTTTTTTTTTTTTTTTTTTTTTTTTTTTTTAGCAAATGATGCGACAAACAGTAATAGGGTACTACTAGTGTTTGCGATTACTCAAGGCTGAAATAGTTGGCGGTAGATATAAATCATTACAACCTCGCGTCCTGGGAGTGGGTATTCGCTTTACGTTAAATTTTTATGCGGCACATTAAATTCCCAAATAAATTATGTTCTCTTTTTGTTTTTCAGTCTGTTTATTATTTAATCGCCTAAGATAGTAGAATTTATATTTATTTGGATGTGTGTGTGTTTTAATTCTCATGCAGTTTAAATATGTGTTTTGAAAGGGTAAATTTAATAAAAAGTGTAAAAACAGTGTGATTAAAAAGCAGGTTTGAATGAATGATGAAAAGTAAATAGAATAAGGGAAGCAAACTAATGGTTTAATGGTAAAAATGTTGTAAGATATCCGCTTACGGCCATATCACGCTGAAAACACCGGTTCTCGTCCGATCACCGAAGTTAAGCAACGTAGAGCCTGGTCAGTACTTAGATGGGTGACCACTTGGGAATACCAGGTGCTGTAAGCATCTAATTTTTCTTCTTTTTTTTTTTTTTTTTTTTTTTTTTTTTTTTTTAGCAAATGATGCGACAAACAGTAATAGGGTACTACTAGTGTTTGCGATTACTCAAGGCTGAAATAGTTGGCGGTAGATATAAATCATTACAACCTCGCGTCCTGGGAGTGGGTATTCGCTTTACGTTAAATTTTTATGCGGCACATTAAATTCCCAAATAAATTATGTTCTCTTTTTGTTTTTCAGTCTGTTTATTATTTAATCGCCTAAGATAGTAGAATTTATATTTATTTGGATGTGTGTGTGTTTTAATTCTCATGCAGTTTAAATATGTGTTTTGAAAGGGTAAATTTAATAAAAAGTGTAAAAACAGTGTGATTAAAAAGCAGGTTTGAATGAATGATGAAAAGTAAATAGAATAAGGGAAGCAAACTAATGGTTTAATGGTAAAAATGTTGTAAGATATCCGCTTACGGCCATATCACGCTGAAAACACCGGTTCTCGTCCGATCACCGAAGTTAAGCAACGTAGAGCCTGGTCAGTACTTAGATGGGTGACCACTTGGGAATACCAGGTGCTGTAAGCATCTAATTTTTCTTCTTTTTTTTTTTTTTTTTTTTTTTTTTTTTTTTAGCAAATGATGCGACAAACAGTAATAGGGTACTACTAGTGTTTGCGATTACTCAAGGCTGAAATAGTTGGCGGTAGATATAAATCATTACAACCTCGCGTCCTGGGAGTGGGTATTCGCTTTACGTTAAATTTTTATGCGGCACATTAAATTCCCAAATAAATTATGTTCTCTTTTTGTTTTTCAGTCTGTTTATTATTTAATCGCCTAAGATAGTAGAATTTATATTTATTTGGATGTGTGTGTGTTTTAATTCTCATGCAGTTTAAATATGTGTTTTGAAAGGGTAAATTTAATAAAAAGTGTAAAAACAGTGTGATTAAAAAGCAGGTTTTAATGAATGATGAAAAGTAAATAGAATAAGGGAAGCAAACTAATGGTTTAATGGTAAAAATGTTGTAAGATATCCGCTTACGGCCATATCACGCTGAAAACACCGGTTCTCGTCCGATCACCGAAGTTAAGCAACGTAGAGCCTGGTCAGTACTTAGATGGGTGACCACTTGGGAATACCAGGTGCTGTAAGCATCTAATTTTTCTTCTTTTTTTTTTTTTTTTTTTTTTTTTTTTTTTTTTTTTAGCAAATGATGCGACAAACAGTAATAGGGTACTACTAGTGTTTGCGATTACTCAAGGCTGAAATAGTTGGCGGTAGATATAAATCATTACAACCTCGCGTCCTGGGAGTGGGTATTCGCTTTACGTTAAATTTTTATGCGGCACATTAAATTCCCAAATAAATTATGTTCTCTTTTTGTTTTTCAGTCTGTTTATTATTTAATCGCCTAAGATAGTAGAATTTATATTTATTTGGATGTGTGTGTGTTTTAATTCTCATGCAGTTTAAATATGTGTTTTGAAAGGGTAAATTTAATAAAAAGTGTAAAAACAGTGTGATTAAAAAGCAGGTTTGAATGAATGATGAAAAGTAAATAGAATAAGGGAAGCAAACTAATGGTTTAA
The DNA here is from genome assembly GCA_963556195.1 of Sepiola atlantica. Lineage (NCBI taxonomy): Eukaryota > Metazoa > Mollusca > Cephalopoda > Sepiida > Sepiolidae > Sepiola > Sepiola atlantica. The sequence goes on from CAUVYP010000196.1 coordinate 151,894, forward strand.
TGGTAAAAATGTTGTAAGATATCCGCTTACGGCCATATCACGCTGAAAACACCGGTTCTCGTCCGATCACCGAAGTTAAGCAACGTAGAGCCTGGTCAGTACTTAGATGGGTGACCACTTGGGAATACCAGGTGCTGTAAGCATCTAATTTTTCTTCTTTTTTTTTTTTTTTTTTTTTTTTTTTTTTTTTTTTAGCAAATGATGCGACAAACAGTAATAGGGTACTACTAGTGTTTGCGATTACTCAAGGCTGCTGAAATAGTTGGCGGTAGATATAAATCATTACAACCTCGCGTCCTGGGAGTGGGTATTCGCTTTACGTTAAATTTTTATGCGGCACATTAAATTCCCAAATAAATTATGTTCTCTTTTTGTTTTTCAGTCTGTTTATTATTTAATCGCCTAAGATAGTAGAATTTATATTTATTTGGATGTGTGTGTGTTTTAATTCTCATGCAGTTTAAATATGTGTTTTGAAAGGGTAAATTTAATAAAAAGTGTAAAAACAGTGTGATTAAAAAGCAGGTTTTAATGAATGATGAAAAGTAAATAGAATAAGGGAAGCAAACTAATGGTTTAATGGTAAAAATGTTGTAAGATATCCGCT
>CAUVYP010000196.1:162500-170000 GCA_963556195.1 Sepiola atlantica
CTACTAGTGTTTGCGATTATTCAAGGCTGAAATAGTTGGCGGTAGATATAAATCAATACAACCTCGCGTCCTGGGAGTGGGTATTCGCTTTACGTTAAATTTTTATGCGGCACATTAAATTCCCAAATAAATTATGTTCTCTTTTTGTTTTTCAGTCTGTTTATTATTTAATCGCCTAAGATAGTAGAATTTATATTTATTTGGATGTGTGTGTGTTTTAATTCTCATGCAGTTTAAATATGTGTTTTGAAAGGGAAAATTTAATAAAAAGTGTAAAAACAGTGTGATTAAAAAGCAGGTTTGAATGAATGATGAAAAGTTAATAGAATAAGGGAAGCAAACTAATGGTTTAATGGTAAAAATGTTGTAAGATATCCGCTTACGGCCATATCACGCTGAAAACACCGGTTCTCGTCCGATCACCGAAGTTAAGCAACGTAGAGCCTGGTCAGTACTTAGATGGGTGACCACTTGGGAATACCAGGTGCTGTAAGCATCTAATTTTTCTTCTTCTTTTTTTTTTTTTTATTTTTTTTTTTTAGCAAATGATGCGACAAACAGTAATAGGGTACTACTAGTGTTTGCGATTACTCAAGGCTGACATAGTTGGCGGTAGATATAAATCATTACAACCTCGCGTCCTGGGAGTGGGTATTCGCTTTACGTTAAATTTTTATGCGGCACATTAAATTCCCAAATAAATTATGTTCTCTTTTTGTTTTTCAGTCTGTTTATTATTTAATCGCCTAAGATAGTAGAATTTATATTTATTTGGATGTGTGTGTGTTTTAATTCTCATGCAGTTTAAATATGTGTTTTGAAAGGGAAAATTTAATAAAAAGTGTAAAAACAGTGTGATTAAAAAGCAGGTTTGAATGAATGATGAAAAGTTAATAGACTAAGGGAAGCAAACTAATGGTTTAATGGTAAAAATGTTGTAAGATATCCGCTTACGGCCATATCACGCTGAAAACACCGGTTCTCGTCCGATCACCGAAGTTAAGCAACGTAGAGCCTGGTCAGTATATAGATGGGTGACCACTTGGGAATACCAGGTGCTGTAAGCATCTAATTTTTCTTCTTTTTTTTTTTTTTAATTTTTTTTTTATTTTTTTTTATTTTTTTTTAGCAAATGATGCGACAAACAGTAATAGGGTACTACTAGTGTTTGCGATTACTCAAGGCTGAAATAGTTGGCGGTAGATATAAATCATTACAACCTCGCGTCCTGGGAGTGGGTATTCGCTTTACGTTAAATTTTTATGCGGCACATTAAATTCCCAAATAAATTATGTTCTCTTTTTGTTTTTCAGTCTGTTTATTATTTAATCGCCTAAGATAGTAGAATTTATATTTATTTGGATGTGTGTGTGTTTTAATTCTCATGCAGTTTAAATATGTGTTTTGAAAGGGTAAATTTAATAAAAAGTGTAAAAACAGTGTGATTAAAAAGCAGGTTTGAATGAATGATGAAAAGTAAATAGAATAAGGGAAGCAAACTAATGGTTTAATGGTAAAAATGTTGTAAGATATCCGCTTACGGCCATATCACGCTGAAAACACCGGTTCTCGTCCGATCACCGAAGTTAAGCAACGTAGAGCCTGGTCAGTATATAGATGGGTGACCACTTGGGAATACCAGGTGCTGTAAGCATCTAATTTTTCTTCTTTTTTTTTTTTTTTTTTTTTTTTTAGCAAATGATGCGACAAACAGTAATAGGGTACTACTAGTGTTTGCGATTACTCAAGGCTGAAATAGTTGGCGGTAGATATAAATCATTACAACCTCGCGTCCTGGGAGTGGGTATTCGCTTTACGTTAAATTTTTATGCGGCACATTAAATTCCCAAATAAATTATGTTCTCTTTTTGTTTTTCAGTCTGTTTATTATTTAATCGCCTAAGATAGTAGAATTTATATTTATTTGGATGTGTGTGTGTTTTAATTCTCATGCAGTTTAAATATGTGTTTTGAAAGGGAAAATTTAATAAAAAGTGTAAAAACAGTGTGATTAAAAAGCAGGTTTGAATGAATGATGAAAAGTTAATAGACTAAGGGAAGCAAACTAATGGTTTAATGGTAAAAATGTTGTAAGATATCCGCTTACGGCCATATCACGCTGAAAACACCGGTTCTCGTCCGATCACCGAAGTTAAGCAACGTAGAGCCTGGTCAGTATATAGATGGGTGACCACTTGGGAATACCAGGTGCTGTAAGCATCTAATTTTTCTTCTTTTTTTTTTTTTTTTTTTTTTTTAGCAAATGATGCGACAAACAGTAATAGGGTACTACTAGTGTTTGCGATTACTCAAGGCTGAAATAGTTGGCGGTAGATATAAATCATTACAACCTCGCGTCCTGGGAGTGGGTATTCGCTTTACGTTAAATTTTTATGCGGCACATTAAATTCCCAAATAAATTATGTTCTCTTTTTGTTTTTCAGTCTGTTTATTATTTAATCGCCTAAGATAGTAGAATTTATATTTATTTGGATGTGTGTGTGTTTTAATTCTCATGCAGTTTAAATATGTGTTTTGAAAGGGAAAATTTAATAAAAAGTGTAAAAACAGTGTGATTAAAAAGCAGGTTTGAATGAATGATGAAAAGTTAATAGAATAAGGGAAGCAAACTAATGGTTTAATGGTAAAAATGTTGTAAGATATCCGCTTACGGCCATATCACGCTGAAAACACCGGTTCTCGTCCGATCACCGAAGTTAAGCAACGTAGAGCCTGGTCAGTACTTAGATGGGTGACCACTTGGGAATACCAGGTGCTGTAAGCATCTAATTTTTCTTCTTCTTTTTTTTTTTTAATTTTTTTTTAGCAAATGATGCGACAAACAGTAATAGGGTACTACTAGTGTTTGCGATTACTCAAGGCTGAAATAGTTGGCGGTAGATATAAATCATTACAACCTCGCGTCCTGGGAGTGGGTATTCGCTTTACGTTAAATTTTTATGCGGCACATTAAATTCCCAAATAAATTATGTTCTCTTTTTGTTTTTCAGTCTGTTTATTATTTAATCGCCTAAGATAGTAGAATTTATATTTATTTGGATGTGTGTGTGTTTTAATTCTCATGCAGTTTAAATATGTGTTTTGAAAGGGTAAATTTAATAAAAAGTGTAAAAACAGTGTGATTAAAAAGCAGGTTTGAATGAATGATGAAAAGTAAATAGAATAAGGGAAGCAAACTAATGGTTTAATGGTAAAAATGTTGTAAGATATCCGCTTACGGCCATATCACGCTGAAAACACCGGTTCTCGTCCGATCACCGAAGTTAAGCAACGTAGAGCCTGGTCAGTACTTAGATGGGTGACCACTTGGGAATACCAGGTGCTGTAAGCATCTAATTTTTCTTCTTTTTTTTTTTTTTTTTTTTTTTTTTTAGCAAATGATGCGACAAACAGTAATAGGGTACTACTAGTGTTTGCGATTACTCAAGGCTGAAATAGTTGGCGGTAGATATAAATCATTACAACCTCGCGTCCTGGGAGTGGGTATTCGCTGTACGTTAAATTTTTATGCGGCACATTAAATTCCCAAATAAATTATGTTCTCTTTTTGTTTTTCAGTCTGTTTATTATTTAATCGCCTAAGATAGTAGAATTTATATTTATTTGGATGTGTGTGTGTTTTAATTCTTATGCAGTTTAAATATGTGTTTTGAAAGGGAAAATTTAATAAAAAGTGTAAAAACAGTGTGATTAAAAAGCAGGTTTGAATGAATGATGAAAAGTTAATAGAATAAGGGAAGCAAACTAATGGTTTAATGGTAAAAATGTTGTAAGATATCCGCTTACGGCCATATCACGCTGAAAACACCGGTTCTCGTCCGATCACCGAAGTTAAGCAACGTAGAGCCTGGTCAGTACTTAGATGGGTGACCACTTGGGAATACCAGGTGCTGTAAGCATCTAATTTTTCTTTTTTTTTTTTTTTTTTTTTTTTTTTTTAGCAAATGATGCGACAAACAGTAATAGGGTACTACTAGTGTTTGCGATTACTCAAGGCTGAAATAGTTGGCGGTAGATATAAATCATTACAACCTCGCGTCCTGGGAGTGGGTATTCGCTTTACGTTAAATTTTTATGCGGCACATTAAATTCCCAAATAAATTATGTTCTCTTTTTGTTTTTCAGTCTGTTTATTATTTAATCGCCTAAGATAGTAGAATTTATATTTATTTGGATGTGTGTGTGTTTTAATTCTCATGCAGTTTAAATATGTGTTTTGAAAGGGTAAATTTAATAAAAAGTGTAAAAACAGTGTGATTAAAAAGCAGGTTTGAATGAATGATGAAAAGTAAATTGAATAAGGGAAGCAAACTAATGGTTTAATGGTAAAAATGTTGTAAGATATCCGCTTACGGCCATATCACGCTGAAAACACCGGTTCTCGTCCGATCACCGAAGTTAAGCAACGTAGAGCCTGGTCAGTACTTAGATGGGTGACCACTTGGGAATACCAGGTGCTGTAAGCATCTAATTTTTCTTCTTTTTTTTTTTTTTTTTTTTTTTTTAGCAAATGATGCGACAAACAGTAATAGGGTACTACTAGTGTTTGCGATTACTCAAGGCTGAAATAGTTGGCGGTAGATATAAATCATTACAACCTCGCGTCCTGGGAGTGGGTATTCGCTTTACGTTAAATTTTTATGCGGCACATTAAATTCCCAAATAAATTATGTTCTCTTTTTGTTTTTCAGTCTGTTTATTATTTAATCGCCTAAGATAGTAGAATTTATATTTATTTGGATGTGTGTGTGTTTTAATTCTCATGCAGTTTAAATATGTGTTTTGAAAGGGAAAATTTAATAAAAAGTGTAAAAACAGTGTGATTAAAAAGCAGGTTTGAATGAATGATGAAAAGTAAATAGAATAAATGAAGCAAACTAATGGTTTAATGGTAAAAATGTTGTAAGATATCCGCTTACGGCCATATCACGCTGAAAACACCGGTTCTCGTCCGATCACCGAAGTTAAGCAACGTAGAGCCTGGTCAGTACTTAGATGGGTGACCACTTGGGAATACCAGGTGCTGTAAGCATCTAATTTTTCTTCTTCTTTTTTTTTTTTTTATTTTTTTTTTATTTTTTTAAATTTTTTTTTAGCAAATGATGCGACAAACAGTAATAGGGTACTACTAGTGTTTGCGATTACTCAAGGCTGACATAGTTGGCGGTAGATATAAATCATTACAACCTCGCGTCCTGGGAGTGGGTATTCGCTTTACGTTAAATTTTTATGCGGCACATTAAATTCCCAAATAAATTATGTTCTCTTTTTGTTTTTCAGTCTGTTTATTATTTAATCGCCTAAGATAGTAGAATTTATATTTATTTGGATGTGTGTGTGTTTTAATTCTCATGCAGTTTAAATATGTGTTTTGATAGGGAAAATTTAATAAAAAGTGTAAAAACAGTGTGATTAAAAAGCAGGTTTGAATGAATGATGAAAAGTAAATAGAATAAGGGAAGCAAACTAATGGTTTAATGGTAAAAATGTTGTAAGATATCCGCTTACGGCCATATCACGCTGAAAACACCGGTTCTCGTCCGATCACCGAAGTTAAGCAACGTAGAGCCTGGTCAGTACTTAGATGGGTGACCACTTGGGAATACCAGGTGCTGTAAGCATCTAATTTTTCTTCTTCTTTTTTTTTTTTTTTATTTTTTTAAAATTTTTTAAAATTTTTTTTTTAGCAAATGATGCGACAAACAGTAATAGGGTACTACTAGTGTTTGCGATTACTCAAGGCTGAAATAGTTGGCGGTAGATATAAATCATTACAACCTCGCGTCCTGGGAGTGGGTATTCGCTTTACGTTAAATTTTTATGCGGCACATTAAATTCCCAAATAAATTATGTTCTCTTTTTGTTTTTCAGTCTGTTTATTATTTAATCGCCTAAGATAGTAGAATTTATATTTATTTGGATGTGTGTGTGTTTTAATTCTCATGCAGTTTAAATATGTGTTTTGAAAGGGTAAATTTAATAAAAAGTGTAAAAACAGTGTGATTAAAAAGCAGGTTTGAATGAATGATGAAAAGTAAATAGAATAAGGGAAGCAAACTAATGGTTTAATGGTAAAAATGTTGTAAGATATCCGCTTACGGCCATATCACGCTGAAAACACCGGTTCTCGTCCGATCACCGAAGTTAAGCAACGTAGAGCCTGGTCAGTACTTAGATGGGTGACCACTTGGGAATACCAGGTGCTGTAAGCATCTAATTTTTCTTCTTTTTTTTTTTTTTTTTTTTTTTTTTTAGCAAATGATGCGACAAACAGTAATAGGGTACTACTAGTGTTTGCGATTACTCAAGGCTGAAATAGTTGGCGGTAGATATAAATAATTACAACCTCGCGTCCTGGGAGTGGGTATTCGCTTTACGTTAAATTTTTATGCGGCACATTAAATTCCCAAATAAATTATGTTCTCTTTTTGTTTTTCAGTCTGTTTATTATTTAATCGCCTAAGATAGTAGAATTTATATTTATTTGGATGTGTGTGTGTTTTAATTCTCATGCAGTTTAAATATGTGTTTTGAAAGGGAAAATTTAATAAAAAGTGTAAAAACAGTGTGATTAAAAAGCAGGTTTGAATGAATGATGAAAAGTAAATAGAATAAGGGAAGCAAACTAATGGTTTAATGGTAAAAATGTTGTAAGATATCCGCTTACGGCCATATCACGCTGAAAACACCGGTTCTCGTCCGATCACCGAAGTTAAGCAACGTAGAGCCTGGTCAGTACTTAGATGGGTGACCACTTGGGAATACCAGGTGCTGTAAGCATCTAATTTTTCTTCTTTTTTTTTTTTTTTTTTTTTAGCAAATGATGCGACAAACAGTAATAGGGTACTACTAGTGTTTGCGATTACTCAAGGCTGAAATAGTTGGCGGTAGATATAAATAATTACAACCTTGCGTCCTGGGAGTGGGTATTCGCTTTACGTTAAATTTTTATGCGGCACATTAAATTCCCAAATAAATTATGTTCTCTTTTTGTTTTTCAGTCTGTTTATTATTTAATCGCCTAAGATAGTAGAATTTATATTTATTTGGATGTGTGTGTGTTTTAATTCTCATGCAGTTTAAATATGTGTTTTGAAAGGGAAAATTTAATAAAAAGTGTAAAAACAGTGTGATTAAAAAGCAGGTTTGAATGAATGATGAAAAGTAAATAGAATAAGGGAAGCAAACTAATGGTTTAATGGTAAAAATGTTGTAAGATATCCGCTTACGGCCATATCACGCTGAAAACACCGGTTCTCGTCCGATCACCGAAGTTAAGCAACGTAGAGCCTGGTCAGTACTTAGATGGGTGACCACTTGGGAATACCAGGTGCTGTAAGCATCTAATGTTTCTTTTTTTTTTTTTTTTTTTTTAGCAAATGATGCGACAAACAGTAATAGGGTACTACTAGTGTTTGCGATTACTCAAGGCTGAAATAGTTGGCGGTAGATATAAATCATTACAACCTCGCGTCCTGG
>CAUVYP010000196.1:180000-185000 GCA_963556195.1 Sepiola atlantica
GATTAAAAAGCAGGTTTGAATGAATGATGAAAAGTTAATAGAATAAGGGAAGCAAACTAATGGTTTAATGGTAAAAATGTTGTAAGATATCCGCTTACGGCCATATCACGCTGAAAACACCGGTTCTCGTCCGATCACCGAAGTTAAGCAACGTAGAGCCTGGTCAGTACTTAGATGGGTGACCACTTGGGAATACCAGGTGCTGTAAGCATCTAATTTTTCTTCTTCTTTTTTTATTTTTTTATTTTTTTTTTATTTTTTTTAATTTTTTTTTTAGCAAATGATGCGACAAACAGTAATAGGGTACTACTAGTGTTTGCGATTACTCAAGGCTGAAATAGTTGGCGGTAGATATAAATCATTACAACCTCGCGTCCTGGGAGTGGGTATTCGCTTTACGTTAAATTTTTATGCGGCACATTAAATTCCCAAATAAATTATGTTCTCTTTTTGTTTTTCAGTCTGTTTATTATTTAATCGCCTAAGATAGTAGAATTTATATTTATTTGGATGTGTGTGTGTTTTAATTCTCATGCAGTTTAAATATGTGTTTTGAAAGGGAAAATTTAATAAAAAGTGTAAAAACAGTGTGATTAAAAAGCAGGTTTGAATGAATGATGAAAAGTTAATAGAATAAGGGAAGCAAACTAATGGTTTAATGGTAAAAATGTTGTAAGATATCCGCTTACGGCCATATCACGCTGAAAACACCGGTTCTCGTCCGATCACCGAAGTTAAGCAACGTAGAGCCTTGTCAGTACTTAGATGGGTGACCACTTGGGAATACCAGGTGCTGTAAGCATCTAATTTTTCTTCTTTTTTTTTTTTTTTTTTTTAGCAAATGATGCGACAAACAGTAATAGGGTACTACTAGTGTTTGCGATTATTCAAGGCTGAAATAGTTGGCGGTAGATATAAATCATTACAACCTCGCGTCCTGGGAGTGGGTATTCGCTTTACGTTAAATTTTTATGCGGCACATTAAATTCCCAAATAAATTATGTTCTCTTTTTGTTTTTCAGTCTGTTTATTATTTAATCGCCTAAGATAGTAGAATTTATATTTATTTGGATGTGTGTGTGTTTTAATTCTCATGCAGTTTAAATATGTGTTTTGAAAGGGAAAATTTAATAAAAAGTGTAAAAACAGTGTGATTAAAAAGCAGGTTTGAATGAATGATGAAAAGTTAATAGAATAAGGGAAGCAAACTAATGGTTTAATGGTAAAAATGTTGTAAGATATCCGCTTACGGCCATATCACGCTGAAAACACCGGTTCTCGTCCGATCACCGAAGTTAAGCAACGTAGAGCCTGGTCAGTACTTAGATGGGTGACCACTTGGGAATACCAGGTGCTGTAAGCATCTAATTTTTCTTCTTTTTTTTTTTTTTTTTTTTTTAGCAAATGATGCGACAAACAGTAATAGGGTACTACTAGTGTTTGCGATTACTCAAGGCTGAAATAGTTACCGGTAGATATAAATCATTAAAACCTCGCGTCCTGGGAGTGGGTATTCGCTTTACGTTAAATTTTTATGCGGCACATTAAATTCCCAAATAAATTATGTTCTCTTTTTGTTTTTCAGTCTGTTTATTATTTAATCGCCTAAGATAGTAGAATTTATATTTATTTGGATGTGTGTGTGTTTTAATTCTCATGCAGTTTAAATATGTGTTTTGAAAGGGAAAATTTAATAAAAAGTGTAAAAACAGTGTGATTAAAAAGCAGGTTTGAATGAATGATGAAAAGTAAATAGAATAAGGGAAGCAAACTAATGGTTTAATGGTAAAAATGTTGTAAGATATCCGCTTACGGCCATATCACGCTGAAAACACCGGTTCTCGTCCGATCACCGAAGTTAAGCAACGTAGAGCCTGGTCAGTACTTAGATGGGTGACCACTTGGGAATACCAGGTGCTGTAAGCATCTAATTTTTCTTCTTTTTTTTTTTTTTTTTTTTTAGCAAATGATGCGACAAACAGTAATAGGGTACTACTAGTGTTTGCGATTATTCAAGGCTGAAATAGTTGGCGGTAGATATAAATCATTACAACCTCGCGTCCTGGGAGTGGGTATTTACTTTACGTTAAATTTTTATGCGGCACATTAAATTCCCAAATAAATTATGTTCTCTTTTTGTTTTTCAGTCTGTTTATTATTTAATCGCCTAAGATAGTAGAATTTATATTTATTTGGATGTGTGTGTGTTTTAATTCTCATGCAGTTTAAATATGTGTTTTGAAAGGGAAAATTTAATAAAAAGTGTAAAAACAGTGTGATTAAAAAGCAGGTTTGAATGAATGATGAAAAGTAAATAGAATAAGGGAAGCAAACTAATGGTTTAATGGTAAAAATGTTGTAAGATATCCGCTTACGGCCATATCACGCTGAAAACACCGGTTCTCGTCCGATCACCGAAGTTAAGCAACGTAGAGCCTGGTCAGTACTTAGATGGGTGACCACTTGGGAATACAAGTGCTGTAAGCATCTAATATTTCTTCTTTTTTTTTTTTTTTTTTTTTAGCAAATGATGCGACAAACAGTAATAGGGTACTACTAGTGTTTGCGATTATTCAAGGCTGAAATAGTTGGCGGTAGATATAAATCATTACAACCTCGCGTCCTGGGAGTGGGTATTCGCTTTACGTTAAATTTTTATGCGGCACATTAAATTCCCAAATAAATTATGTTCTCTTTTTGTTTTTCAGTCTGTTTATTATTTAATCGCCTAAGATAGTAGAATTTATATTTATTTGGATGTGTGTGTGTTTTAATTCTCATGCAGTTTAAATATGTGTTTTGAAAGGGAAAATTTAATAAAAAGTGTAAAAACAGTGTGATTAAAAAGCAGGTTTGAATGAATGATGAAAAGTTAATAGAATAAGGGAAGCAAACTAATGGTTTAATGGTAAAAATGTTGTAAGATATCCGCTTACGGCCATATCACGCTGAAAACACCGGTTCTCGTCCGATCACCGAAGTTAAGCAACGTAGAGCCTGGTCAGTACTTAGATGGGTGACCACTTGGGAATACCAGGTGCTGTAAGCATCTAATTTTTCTTCTTCTTTTTTTTTTTTTATTTTTTTTTTATTTTTTTTATTTTTTTTTTAGCAAATGATGCGACAAACAGTAATAGGGTACTACTAGTGTTTGCGATTACTCAAGGCTGAAATAGTTGGCGGTAGATATAAATCATTACAACCTCGCGTCCTGGGAGTGGGTATTCGCTTTACGTTAAATTTTTATGCGGCACATTAAATTCCCAAATAAATTATGTTCTCTTTTTGTTTTTCAGTCTGTTTATTATTTAATCGCCTAAGATAGTAGAATTTATATTTATTTGGATGTGTGTGTGTTTTAATTCTCATGCAGTTTAAATATGTGTTTTGAAAGGGAAAATTTAATAAAAAGTGTAAAAACAGTGTGATTAAAAAGCAGGTTTGAATGAATGATGAAAAGTTAATAGAATAAGGGAAGCAAACTAATGGTTTAATGGTAAAAATGTTGTAAGATATCCGCTTACGGCCATATCACGCTGAAAACACCGGTTCTCGTCCGATCACCGAAGTTAAGCAACGTAGAGCCTGGTCAGTACTTAGATGGGTGACCACTTGGGAATACCAGGTGCTGTAAGCATCTAATTTTTCTTCTTTTTTTTTTTTTTTTTTTTTTAGCAAATGATGCGACAAACAGTAATAGGGTACTACTAGTGTTTGCGATTACTCAAGGCTGAAATAGTTGGCGGTAGATATAAATCATTACAACCTCGCGTCCTGGGAGTGGGTATTCGCTTTACGTTAAATTTTTATGCGGCACATTAAATTCCCAAATAAATTATGTTCTCTTTTTGTTTTTCAGTCTGTTTATTATTTAATCGCCTAAGATAGTAGAATTTATATTTATTTGGATGTGTGTGTGTTTTAATTCTCATGCAGTTTAAATATGTGTTTTGAAAGGGAAAATTTAATAAAAAGTGTAAAAACAGTGTGATTAAAAAGCAGGTTTGAATGAATGATGAAAAGTTAATAGAATAAGGGAAGCAAACTAATGGTTTAATGGTAAAAATGTTGTAAGATATCCGCTTACGGCCATATCACGCTGAAAACACCGGTTCTCGTCCGATCACCGAAGTTAAGCAACGTAGAGCCTGGTCAGTACTTAGATGGGTGACCACTTGGGAATACCAGGTGCTGTAAGCATCTAATTTTTCTTCTTTTTTTTTTTTTTTTTTTTTTAGCAAATGATGCGACAAACAGTAATAGGGTACTACTAGTGTTTGCGATTACTCAAGGCTGAAATAGTTGGCGGTAGATATAAATCATTACAACCTCGCGTCCTGGGAGTGGGTATTCGCTTTACGTTAAATTTTTATGCGGCACATTAAATTCCCAAATAAATTATGTTCTCTTTTTGTTTTTCAGTCTGTTTATTATTTAATCGCCTAAGATAGTAGAATTTATATTTATTTGGATGTGTGTGTGTTTTAATTCTCATGCAGTTTAAATATGTGTTTTGAAAGGGAAAATTTAATAAAAAGTGTAAAAACAGTGTGATTAAAAAGCAGGTTTGAATGAATGATGAAAAGTTAATAGAATAAGGGAAGCAAACTAATGGTTTAATGGTAAAAATGTTGTAAGATATCCGCTTACGGCCATATCACGCTGAAAACACCGGTTCTCGTCCGATCACCGAAGTTAAGCAACGTAGAGCCTGGTCAGTACTTAGATGGGTGACCACTTGGGAATACCAGGTGCTGTAAGCATCTAATTTTTCTTCTTTTTTTTTTTTTTTTTTTTTTAGCAAATGATGCGACAAACAGTAATAGGGTACTACTAGTGTTTGCGATTACTCAAGGCTGAAATAGTTGGCGGTAGATATAAATCATTACAACCTAGCGTCCTGGGAGTGGGTATTCGCTTTACGTTAAATTTTTATGCGGCACATTAAATTCCCAAATAAATTATGTTCTCTTTTTGTTTTTCAGTCTGTTTATTATTTA
>CAUVYP010000196.1:190000-195000 GCA_963556195.1 Sepiola atlantica
TCATTACAAATTCACGTCCTGGGAGTGGTATTCGCTTTACGTTAAATTTTTATGCGGCAATTAAAATTCCCAAATAAATTATGTTCTCTTTTTGTTTTTCAGTCTGTTTATTATTTAATCGCCTAAGATAGTAGAATGTATATTTATTTAGATGTGTGTGTGTTTTAATTCTCATGCAGTTTAAATATGTGTTTTGAAAGAGTAAATTTAATAAAAAGTGTAAAAACAGTGTGATTAAAAAGCAGGTTTGAATGAATGATGAAAAGTAAATAGAATAAGGGAAGCAAACTAATGGTTTAATGGTAAAAATGTTGTAAGATATCCGCTTACGGCCATATCACGCTGAAAACACCGGTTCTCGTCCGATCACCGAAGTTAAGCAACGTAGAGCCTGGTCAGTACTTAGATGGGTGACCACTTGGGAATACCAGGTGCTGTAAGCATCTAATTTTTCTTTTTATTTATTTATTTATTTATTTTTTTTTTTTTTTTTTATTACCAAATGATGCGACAATCAGTAATAGGGTACTACTAGTGTTTGCGATTACTCAAGGCTGAAATAGTTGACGGTAGATATAAATCATTACAAAATCACGTCCTGGGAGTGGGTATTCGCTTTACGTTAAATTTTTATGCGGCACATAAAATTCCCAAATAAATTATGTTCTCTTTTTGTTTTTCAGTCTGTTTATTATTTAATCGCCTAAGATAATAGAATTTGTATTTATTTGGATGTGTGTGTGTTTTAATTCTCATGCAGTTTAAATATGTGTTTTGAAAGGGAAAATTTAATAAAAAGTGTAAAAACAGTGTCATTAAAAAGTAGGTTTGAATGAATGATGAAAGTAAATAGAATAAAGGAAGCAAACTAATGGTTTAATGGTAAAAATGTTGTAAGATATCCGCTTACGGCCATATCACGCTGAAAACACCGGTTCTTATCCGATCACCGAAGTTAAGCAACGTAGAGCCTGGTCAGTACTTACATGGGTGACCACTTGGGAATTACAGGTGCTGTAAGCATCTAATTTTTCTTTTTATTTTTTATTTTTTTGTTTTAATTTTGTTTATTAGCAAATGATGCAGCAATCAGTAATAGGGTACTACTAGTGTTTGCGATTACTCAAGGCTGAAATAGTTGGCGGTAGATATAAATCATTACAAAATCACGTCCTGGGAGTGGGTATTCGCTTTACGTTAAATTTTTATGCGGCACATAAAATTCCCAAATAAATTATGTTCTCTTTTTGTTTTTCAGTCTGGTTATTATTTAATCGCCTAAGATAGTAGAATTTATATTTATTTGGATGTGTGTGTGCTTTAATTCTAATGCAGTTTAAATATGTGTTTTGAAAGGATAAATTTAATAAAAAGTGTAAAAACAGTGTGATTAAAAAGCAGGTTTGAATGAATGATGAAAAGTAAATAGAATAAGGGAAGCAAACTAATGGTTTAATGGTAAAAATGTTGTAAGAGATCCGCTTACGGCCATATCACGCTGAAAACACCGGTTCTCGTCCGATCACCGAAGTTAAGCAATGTAGAGCCTTGTAAGTACTTTACATGGGTGACCACTTGGGAATACCAGGTGCTGTAAGCATCTAATTTTTATTTTTATTTATTTGTTTTTTTTTTTTTTTTTTTTTTATTTTTTATCTTTATTTTATTTTTTTTATATTAGCAAATGATGCGACAATCAGTAATAGGGTACTACTAGTGTTTGCGATTACTCAAGGCTGAAATAGTTGACGGTAGATATAAATCATTACAAAATCACGTCCTGGGAGTGGGTATTCGCTTTACGTTAAATTTTTATGCGGCACATAAAATTCCCAAATAAATTATGTTCTCTTTTTGTTTTTCAGTCTGTTTATTATTTAATCGCCTAAGATAGTAGAATTTATATTTATTTAGATGTGTGTGGGGTTTATATCTCATGCAGTTTAAATATGTGTTCTGAAAGGGTAAATTTAATAAAAAGTGTACAAACAGTGTGATTAAAAAGCAGGTTTGAATGAATGATGAAAAGTCAATAGAATAAGCGAAGCAAACTAATGGTTTAATGGTAAAAATGTTGTAAGATATCCGCTTACGGCCATATCACGCTGAAAACACCGGTTCTCGTCCGATCACCGAAGTTAAGCAACGTAGAGCCTGGTCAGTACTTAGACGGGTGACCACTTGGGAATACCAGGTGCTGTAAGCATCTAATTTTTATTTTTATTTATTTTTTTTTTTTTTTTTTTTTTTTTTTTTTTATTAGCAAATGATGCGACAATCAGTAATAGGGTACTACTAGTGTTTGCGATTACTAAAGGCTGAAATAGTTGACGGTAGATATAAATCATTACCAAATCACGTCCTGGGAGTGGGTATTCGCTTTACGTTAAATTTTTATGCGGCACATAAAATTCCCAAATAAATTATGTTCTCTTTTTGTTTTTCAGTCTGTTTATTATTTAATCGCCTAAGATAGTAGAATTTATATTTATTTAGATGTGTGTGGGGTTTATTTCTCATGCAGTTTAAATATGTGTTCTGAAAGGGTAAATTTAATAAAAAGTGTACAAACAGTGTGATTAAAAAGCAGGTTTGAATGAATGATGAAAAGTAAATAGAATAAGCGAAGCAAACTAATGGTTTAATGGTAAAAATGTTGTAAGATATCCGCTTACGGCCATATCACGCTGAAAACACCGGTTCTCGTCCGATCACCGAAGTTAAGCAACGTAGAGCCTGGTCAGTACTTAGATGGGTGACCACTTGGGAATACCAGGTGCTGTAAGCATCTAATTTTTCTTTTTATTTATTTATTTTTTTTTATTTTTTTTTTTTTTATTAGCAAATGATGCGACAATCAGTAATAGGGTACTACTAGTGTTTGCGATTACTCAAGGCTGAAATAGTTGACGGTAGATATAAATCATTACAAAATCACGTTCTGGGAGTGGGTATTCGCTTTACGTTAAATTTTTATGCGGCACATAAAATTCCCAAATAAATTATGTTCTCTTTTTGTTTTTCAGTCTGTTTATTATTTAATCGCCTAAGATAGTAGAATTTGTATTTATTTGGATGTGTGTGTGTTTTAATTCTCATGCAGTTTAAATATGTGTTTTGAAAGGGTAAATTTAATAAAAAGTGTAAAAACAGTGTCATTAAAAAGTAGGTTTGAATGAATGATGAAAGTAAATAGAATAAAGGAAGCAAACTAATGGTTTAATGGTAAAAATGTTGTAAGATATCCGCTTACGGCAATATCACGCTGAAAACACCGGTTCTTATCCGATCACCGAAGTTAAGCAACGTAGAGCCTGGTCAGTACTTACATGGGTGACCACTTGGGAATACCAAGTGCTGTAAGCATCTAATTTTTCTTTTTATTTTTTATTTTTTTGTTTTAATTTTGTTTATTAGCAAATGATGCGACAATCAGTAATAGGGTACTACTAGTGTTTGCGATTACTCAAGGCTGAAATAGTTGGCGGTAGATATAAATCATTACAAAATCACGTCCTGGGAGTGGGTATTCGCTTTACGTTAAATTTTTATGCGGCACATAAAATTCCCAAATAAATTATGTTCTCTTTTTGTTTTTCAGTCTGGTTATTATTTAATCGCCTAAGATAGTAGAATTTATATTTATTTGGATGTGTGTGTGTTTTAATTCTAATGAAGTTTAAATATGTGTTTTGAAAGGATAAATTTAATAAAAAGTGTAAAAACAGTGTGATTAAAAAGCAGGTTTGAATGAATGATGAAAAGTAAAAAGAATAAGGGAAGCAAACTAATGGTTTAATGGTAAAAATGTTGTAAGAGATCCGCTTACGGCCATATCACGCTGAAAACACCGGTTCTCGTCCGATCACCGAAGTTAAGCAATGTAGAGCCTTGTAAGTACTTTACATGGGTGACCACTTGGGAATACCAGGTGCTGTAAGCATCTAATTTTTATTTTTATTTATTTGTTTTTTATTTTTATTTTTTTTTTTTTTTTATCTTTATTTTATTTTTTTTATATTAGCAAATGATGCGACAATCAGTAATAGGGTACTACTAGTGTTTGCGATTACTCAAGGCTGAAATAGTTGACGGTAGATATAAATCATTACAAAATCACGTCCTGGGAGTGGGTATTCGCTTTACGTTAAATTTTTATGCGGCACATAAAATTCCCAAATAAATTATGTTCTCTTTTTGTTTTTCAGTCTGGTTGTTATTTAATCGCCTAAGATGGTAGAATTTATATTTATTTAGATGTGTGTGGGGTTTATATCTCATGCAGTTTACATATGTGTTCTGAAAGGGTAAATTTAATAAAAAGTGTAAAAACAGTGTGATTAAAAAGCAGGTTTGAATGAATGATGAAAAGTAAAAAGAATAAGCGAAGCAAACTAATGGTTTAATGGTAAAAATGTTGTAAGATATCCGCTTACGGCCATATCACGCTGAAAACACCGGTTCTCGTCCAATCACCGAAGTTAAGCAACGTAGAGCCTGGTCAGTACTTAGATGGGTGACCACTTGAGAATACCAGGTGCTGTAAGCATCTAATTTTTCTTTTTATTTATTTATTTATTTATTTATTTTTTTTTTTTATTAGCAAATGATGCGACAATCAGTAATAGGGTACTACTAGTGTTTGCGATTACTCAAGGCTGAAATAGTTGACGGTAGATATAAATCATTACAAAATCACGTCCTGGGAGTGGGTATTCGCTTTACGTTAAATTTTTATGCGGCACATAAAATTCCCAAATTAATTATGTTCTCTTTTTGTTTTTCAGTCTGTTTATTATTTAATCGCCTAAGATAGTAGAATTTGTATTCATTTGGATGTGTGTGTGTTTTAATTCTCATGCAGTTTAAATATGTGTTTTGAAAGGGTAAATTTAATAAAAAGTGTAAAAACAGTGTCATTAAAAAGTAGGTTTGAATGAATGATGAAAGTAAATAGAATAAAGGAAGCAAACTAATGGTTTAATGGTAAAAATGTTGTA
>CAUVYP010000196.1:202500-209000 GCA_963556195.1 Sepiola atlantica
GTAGAATTTATATTTATTTGGATGCGTGTGTCTTTTAATTCTCATGCAGTTTAAATATGTGTTTTGAAAGGGTAAATTTAATAAAAAGTGTAAAAACAGTGTGATTAAAAAGCAGGTTTGAATGAATGATGAAAAGTAAATAGAATAAGGGAAGCAAACTAATGGTTTAATGGTAAAAATGTTGTAAGATATCAGCTTACGGCCATATCACGCTGAAAACACCGGTTCTCGTCTGATCACCGAAGTTAAGCAACGTAGAGCCTGGTCAGTACTTA
This sequence comes from Sepiola atlantica, assembly GCA_963556195.1. Classification (NCBI taxonomy): domain Eukaryota; kingdom Metazoa; phylum Mollusca; class Cephalopoda; order Sepiida; family Sepiolidae; genus Sepiola; species Sepiola atlantica. Next base: position 202,776 of record CAUVYP010000196.1, read on the forward strand.
CATGGGTGATCACTTGGGAATACCAGGTGCTGTAAGCATCTAATTTTTCTTTTTATTTATTTGTTTTTTATTTGATTTGTTTATTTATTTATTTATTTTTTTTATATTAGCAAATGATGCGACAATCAGTATTAGGGTACTACTAGTGTTTGCGATTACTCAAGGCTGAAATAGTTGACGGTAGATATAAATCATTACAAAATCACGTCCTGGGAGTGGGTATTCGCTTTACGTTAAATTTTTATGCGACACATAAAATTCCCAAATAAATGTTCTCTTTTTGTTTTTCAGTCTGTTTATTCTTTAATCGCCTAACATAGTAGAATTTTTATTTATTTGGATGTGTGTGTGTTTTAATTCTCATGCAGTTTAAATATGTGTTTTGAAAGGGTAAATTAAATAAAAAGTGTAAAAACAGTGTGATTAAAAAGCAGGTTTAAATGAATGATGAAAAGTAAATAGAATAAGGGAAGCAAACTAATGGTTTAATGGTAAAAATGTTGTAAGATATCAGCTTACGGCCATATCACGCTGAAAACACATGTTCTTGTCCGATCACTGAAGTTAAGCAACGTAGAGCCTAGTCAGTACTTAGATGGGTGACCACTTGGGAATACCAGGTGATGTAAGCATCTAATTTTTTTTTTTTTTTTTTCTTTTTTTTTTTTTTTTATTAGCAAATGATGCGACAATCAGTAATAGGGTACTACTAGTGTTTGCGATTACTCAAGGCTGAAATAGTTGACGGTAGATATAAATCATTACAAAATCACGTCCTGGGTGTGGGTATTTGCTTTACGTTAAATTTTTATGCGGCACATAAAATTCCCAACTAAATTATGTTCTCTTTTTGTTTTTCAGTCTGTTTATTATTTAATCGCCTAAGATAGTAGAATTTATATTTATTTGGATGTGTGTGTGTTTTAATTCTTATGCAGTTTAAATATGTGTTTTGAAAGGGTAAATTTTATAAAAAGTGTAAAAACAGTGTGATTAAAATGCAGGTTTGAAGGAATGATGAAAAGTAAATAGAATAAGGGAAGCAAACTAATGGTTAAATGGTAAAAATGTTGTAAGATATCCGCTTACGGCCATATCACGCTGAAAACACCGGTTCTCGTCCGATCACCGAAGTTAAGCAACGTAGAGACTGGTCAGTACTTAGATGGGTGACCACTTGGGAATACCAGGTGCTGTAAGCATCTAATTTTTCTTTTTATTTATTTGTTTTTTATTTTGATTTTTTTTTTTTTTTTTTTTTTTTTTTTTTTTTTTTTTAAGCAAATGATGCGACAAACAGTAATAGGGTACTACTGGTGTTTGCGATTACTCAAGGCTGAAATAGTTGGCGGTAGATATAAATCATTTCAAATTCACGTCCTGGAAGTGGGTATTCGCTTTACGTTACATTTTTTGCGGCACATAAAATTCCTAAATAAATTATGTTCTCTTTTTGTTTTTCAGTCTCTTTTTATTATTTAATCGCCTAAGATTATAGAATTTATATTTATTGGGATGTGTGTGTGTTTTAATTCTCATGCAGTTTAAATATGTGTTTTGAAAGGGTAAATTTAATAAAAAGTGTAAAAACAGTGTGATTAAAAAGCAGGTTTAAATGAATTATGAAACGTAAATAGAATAAAGGAAGCAAACTAATCGTTTAATGGTAAAAATGTTGTAAGATATCAGCTTACGGCCATATCACGCTGAAAACACCAGTTCTCGTCCGATCACCAAAGTTAAGCAACGTAGAGCCTGGTCAGTACTTAGATGGGTGACCACTTGGGAATACCAGGTGCTGTAAGCATCTAATTTTTCTTTTTCTTTTTTTTTTTTTTTTTTTTTTCTTATTAGCAAATTCTGCGACAAACAGTAATAGGGTACTACTAGTGTTTGCGATTACTCAAGGCTGAAATACTTGGCGGTAGATATAAATCATTACAAATTCACGTCCTGGGAGTGGGTATTCGCTTTACGTTAAATTTTTATGCGGCACATAAAATTCCCAAATAAATTATGTTCTCTTTTTGTTTTTCAGTCTGTTTATTATTTAATCGCCTAAGATAGTAGAATTAATATTTATTTAGATGTGTGTGTGTTTTAATTCTTATGCAGTTTAAATATGTGTTTTGAAAGGGTAAATTTAATAAAAAGTGTAAAAACAGTGTGATTAAAAAGCAGGTTTGAATGAATGATGAAAAGTAAATAGAATAAGGAAAGCGAACTAATGGTTTAATGGTAAAAATGTTGCAAGATATCCGCTTACGGCCATATCACGCTGAAAACACCGGTTCTAGTCCGATCACCGAAGTTAAGCAACGTAGAGCCTGGTCAGTACTTAGATGGGTGACCACTTGGGAATACCAGGTGCTGTAAGCATCTAATTTTTCTTTTTTTTTTTCTTTTTTTTTTTTTCTTTATTAGCAAATGATGCGACAATCAGTAATAGGGTACTACTAGTGTTTGCGATTACTCAAGGCTGAAATAGTTGGCGGTAGATATAAATCATTTCAAATTCACGTCCTGGGAGTGGGTATTCGCTTTACGTTACATTTTTTGCGGCACATAAAATTCCCAAATAAATTATGTTCTCTTTTTGTTTTTCAGTCTCTTTTATTTGATCGCCTAAGATAGTAGAATTTATATTTATTTAGATGTGTGTGTGTTTTAATTCTCATGCAGTTTAAATATGTGTTTTGAAAGGGTAAATTTAATAAAAAGTGTAAAAACAGTGTGATTAAAAAGCAGGTTTAAATGAATTATGAAACGTAAATAGAATAAGCGAAGCAAACTAATGGTTTAATGGTAAAAATGTTGTAAGATATCAGCTTACGGCCATATCACGTTGAAAACACCAGTTCTCGCCGGATCACCGAAGTTAAGCAACGTAGAGCCTGGTCAGTACTTAGATGGGTGACCACTTGGGAATACCAGGTGCTGTAAGCATCTAATTTTTCTTTTTCTTTTTTTTTTTTTTTTTTCTTATTAGCAAATGATGCGACAAACAGTAATAGGGTACTACTAGTGTTAGCGATTACTCAAGGCTGAAATAGTTGGCGGTAGATATAAATCATTACAAAATCACGTTCTGGGAGTGGGTATTTGCTTTACGTTAAATTTTTATGCGGCACATAAAATTCCCAAATAAATTATGTTCTCTTTTTGTTTTTCAGTCTGGTTATTATTTAATCGCCTAAGATAGTAGAATTTATATTTATTTAGATGTGTGTGTGTTTTAATTCTCATGCAGTTTAAATATGTGTTTTGAAAAGGGTAAATTTAATAAAAAGTGTAAAAACAGTGTGATTAAAAAGCAGGTTTGAATGAATGATGAAAAGTAAATAGAATAAGGGAAGCAAACTAATGGTTTAATGGTAAAAATGTTGTAAGATATCCGCTTACGGCCATATCACGCTGAAAACACCGGTTCTAGTCCGATCACAGAAGTTAAGCAACGTAGAGCCTGGTCAGTACTTAGATGGGTGACCACTTGGGAATACCAGGTGCTGTAAGCATCTAATTTTTCTTTTATTTATTTTTTTATTTTTTTTTTTATTTTTTTTATTTTTTATTTTTTTTTTTTTTTATTAGCAAATGATGCGACAATCAGTAATAGGGTACTACTAGTGTTTGCGATTACTCAAGGCTGAAATAGTTGACGGTAGATATAAATCATTACAAAATCACGTCCTGGGAGTTGGTATTCGCTTTACGTTAAATTTTTATGCGGCACATAAAATTCCCAAATAAATTATGTTCTTTTTTTGTTTTTCAGTCTGTTTATTATTTAATCGCCTAAGATAGTAGAATTAATATTTATTTAGATGTGTGTGTGTTTTAATTCTTATGCAGTTTAAATATGTGTTTTGAAAGGGTAAATTTAATAAAAAGTGTAAAAACAGTGTGATTAAAAAGCAGGTTTGAATGAATGATGAAAAGTAAATAGAATAAGGAAAGCAAACTAATGGTTTAATGGTAAAAATGTTGCAAGATATCCGCTTACGGCCATATCACGCTGAAAACACCGGTTCTAGTCCGATCACCGAAGTTAAGCAACGTATAGCCTGGTCAGTACTTAGATGGGTGACCACTTGGGAATACCAGGTGCTGTAAGCATCTAATTTTTCTTTTTTTTTTTCTTTTTTTTTTTTCTTTATTAGCAAATGATGCGACAATCAGTAATAGGGTACTACTAGTGTTTGCGATTACTCAAGGCTGAAATAGTTGGCGGTAGATATAAATCATTTCAAATTCACGTCCTGGGAGTGGGTATTCGCTTTACGTTACATTTTTTGCGGCACATAAAATTCCCAAATAAATTATGTTCTCTTTTTGTTTTTCAGTCTCTTTTATTTGATCGCCTAAGATAGTAGAATTTATATTTATTTGGATGTGTGTGTGTTTTAATTCTCATGCAGTTTAAATATGTGTTTTGAAAGGGTAAATTTAATAAAAAGTGTAAAAACAGTGTGATTAAAAAGCAGGTTTAAATGAATTATGAAACGTAAATAGAATAAGCGAAGAAAACTAATGGTTTAATGGTAAAAATGTTGTAAGATATCAGCTTACGGCCATATCACGTTGAAAACACCAGTTCTCGTCGGATCACCGAAGTTAAGCAACGTAGAGCCTGGTCAGTACTTAGATGGGTGACCACTTGGGAATACCAGGTGCTGTAAGCATCTAATTTTTCTTTTTCTTTTTTTTTTTTTTTTTTCTTATTAGCAAATGATGCGACAAACAGTAATAGGGTACTACTAGTGTTTGCGATTACTCAAGGCTGAAATAGTTGGATGTAGATATAAATCATTACAAATTAACGTCCTGGGAGTCGGTATTCGCTTTACGTTAAATTTTTATGCGGCACATAAAATTCCCAAATAACTTATGTTCTCTTTTTGTTTTTCAGTCTGGTTATTATTTAATCGCCTAAGATAGTAGAATTTATATTTATTTAGATGTGTGTGTTTTAATTCTCATGCAGTTTAAATATGTGTTTTGAAAAGGGTAAATTTAATAAAAAGTGTAAAAACAGTGTGATTAAAAAGCAGGTTTGAATGAATGATGAAAAGTAAATAGAATAAGGGAAGCAAACTAATGGTTTAATGGTAAAAATGTTGTAAGATATCCGCTTACGGCCATATCACGCTGAAAACACCGGTTCTAGTCCGATCACAGAAGTTAAGCAACGTAGAGCCTGGTCAGTACTTAGATGGGTGACAACTTGGGAATACCAGGTGCTGTAAGCATCTAATTTTTCTTTTATTTATTTTTTTTTTTTTTTTTTTTTTTTTTTTTTTTTTTTTTTATGAGCAAATGATGCGACAATCAGTAATAGGGTACTACTAGTGTTTGCGATTACTCAAGGCTGAAATAGTTGACGGTAGATATAAATCATTACAAAATCACGTCCTGGGAGTGGGTATTCGCTTTACGTTAAATTTTTATGCGACACATAAAATTCCCAAATAAATTATGTTCTCTTTTTGTTTTTCAGTCTGTTTATTCTTTAATCGCCTAACATAGTAGAATTTATATTTATTTGGATGTGTCTGTGTTTTAATTCTCATGCACTTTAAATATGTGTTTTGAAAGGGTAAATTTAATAAAAAGTGTAAAAACAGTGTGATTAAAAAGCAGGTTTAAATGAATGATGAAAAGTAAATAGAATAAGGGAAGCAAACTAATGGTTTAATGGTAAAAATGTTGTAAGATATCAGCTTACGGCCATATCACGCTGAAAACACCGGTTCTTGTCCGATCACTGAAGTTAAGCAACGTAGAGCCTAGTCAGTACTTAGATGGGTGACCACTTGGGAATACCAGGTGCTGTAAGCATCTAATTTTTCTTTTTTTATTTCTTTTTTTTTTTTTTTTATTAGCAAATGATGCGACAATCAGTAATAGGGTACTACTAGTGTTTGCGATTACTCAAGGCTGAAATAGTTGACGGTAGATATAAATCATTACAAAATCACGTCCTGGGAGTGGGTATTCGCTTTACGTTAAATTTTTATGCGGCACATAAAATTCCCAAATTAATTATGTTCTCTTTTTGTTTTTCAGTCTGGTTATTATTTAATCGCCTAAGATAGTAGAATTTATATTTATTTAGATGTGTGTGTTTTAATTCTCATGCAGTTAAAATATGTGTTTTTAAAAGGGTAAATTTAATAAAAAGTGTAAAAACAGTGTGATTAAAAAGCAGGTTTGAATGAATGATGA
>CAUVYP010000198.1:5000-45000 GCA_963556195.1 Sepiola atlantica
TCATATATATATATATATATATATATATGTATGATTCATATATATATATATATATATATATATGTATGATTCATATATATATATATATATATATATATATGTATGATTCATATATATATATATATATATATATATGTATGATTCATATATATATATGTATGATTCATATATATATATATATATATATATATGTATGATTCATATATATATATGTATGATTCATATATATATATATATATATATATATATATGTATGATTCATATATATATATATATATATATATATATATATGTATGATTCATATATATATATATATATATATATATATATATATATATATATATGTATGATTCATATATATATATATATATATATATATATGTATGATTCATATATATATATATATATATATATGTATGATTCATATATATATATATATATATATATGTATGATTCATATATATATATATATATATATATATATGATTCATATATATATATATATATATATATATGTATGATTCATATATATATATATATATGTATGATTCATATATATATATATATATATGTATGATTCATATATATATATATATATATGTATGATTCATATATATATATATATATATATATGTATGATTCATATATATATATATATATATATGTATGATTCATATATATATATATATATATATGTATGATTCATATATATATATATATATATATGTATGATTCATATATATATATATATATATGTAAGATTCATATATATATATATATATATATGTATGATTCATATATATATATATATGTATGATTCATATATATATATATATATATGTATGATTCATATATATATATATATATATGTATGATTCATATATATATATATATGTATGATTCATATATATATATATATATATATGTATGATTCATATATATATATATATATATATGTATGATTCATATATATATATATATATATATATATATATATATATGTATGATTCATATATATATTTATATATATATATGTATGATTCATATATATATTTATATATATATATGTATGATTCATATATATATTTATATATATATATGTATGATTCATATATATATTTATATATATATATGTATGATTCATATATATATATTATATATATATATTTATGATTCATATATATATATATATATATATATTTATGATTCATATATATATATATATATATATATATGTATGATTCATATATATATATATATATATATATTTATGATTCATATATATATATATATATATATATGTATGATTCATATATATATATATATATATATATGTATGATTCATATATATATATATATATATATATATATGTATGATTCATATATATATATATATATATATATATGTATGATTCATATATATATATATATATATATATGTATGATTCATATATATATATATATATATATGTATGATTCATATATATATATATATATTGTATGATTCATATATATATATATATATATATATATGTATGATTCATATATATATATATATATATATATATATGTATGATTCATATATATATATATATATATATATATATGTATGATTCATATATATATATATATATATATATATATATGTATGATTCATATATATATATATATATATATATGTATGATTCATATATATATATATATATATATATGTATGATTCATATATATATATATATATATATATGTATGATTCATATATATATATATATATATATATGTATGATTCATATATATATATATATATATATATGTATGATTCATATATATATATATATATATATATGTATGATTCATATATATATATATATATATATATGTATGATTCATATATATATATATATATATATGTATGATTCATATATATATATATATATATATGTATGATTCATATATATATATATATATATATGTATGATTCATATATATATATATATATATATGTATGATTCATATATATATATATATATATGTATGATTCATATATATATATATATATATATATATGTATGATTCATATATATATATATATATATGTATGATTCATATATATATATATATATATGTATGATTCATATATATATATATATATATGTATGATTCATATATATATATATATATATAGGTATGATTCATATATATATATATATATATATATGTATGATTCATATATATATATATATATATGTATGATTCATATATATATATATATATATGTATGATTCATATATATATATATATATATATGTATGATTCATATATATATATATATATATATGTATGATTCATATATATATATATATATATATATATATATGTATGATTCATATATATATATATATATATATATATATGTATGATTCATATATATATATATATATATATATATATATATGTATGATTCATATATATATATATATATATATATATATGTATGATTCATATATATATATATATATATATATATATGTATGATTCATATATATATATATATATATATATGTATGATTCATATATATATATATATATATATATATATGTATGATTCATATATATATATATATATATATATATGTATGATTCATATATATATATATATATATATGTATGATTCATATATATATATATATATATATGTATGATTCATATATATATATATATATATATATATATATGTATGATTCATATATATATATATATATATATATATATATGTATGATTCATATATATATATATATATATATATATATGTATGATTCATATATATATATATATATATATATGTATGATTCATATATATATATATATATATATATATATATGTATGATTCATATATATATATATATATATATATATATATATGTATGATTCATATATATATATATATATATATATATATATATGTATGATTCATATATATATATATATATATATATGCATGATTCATATATATATATATATATATATATATGCATGATTCATATATATATATATATATATATATGTATGATTCATATATATATATATATATATATATATGTATGATTCATATATATATATATATATATATATATATATGTATGATTCATATATATATATATATATATATATATATATATATATGTATGATTCATATATATATATATATATATATATATGTATGATTCATATATATATATATATATATATATATATGTATGATTCATATATATATATATATATATGTATGATTCATATATATATATATATATATGTATGATTCATATATATATATATATGTATGATTCATATATATATATATATATATATATATGTATGATTCATATATATATATATATATATGTATGATTCATATATATATATATATATATATGTATGATTCATATATATATATATATATATGTATGATTCATATATATATATATATATATATGTATGATTCATATATATATATATATATATATGTATGATTCATATATATATATATATATATATGTATGATTCATATATATATATATATATATATGTATGATTCATATATATATATATATATATATATCCTCCCCTTAACATGAAGGAAGTTGTGCGATTCCGGCCGTCATGAAAGAATTGCTTGAAAACATGGTTTCCCATCAAATTTTTGTATTCGTTTTTGTTTTATTGGATTCCTCGTGAAATTCTGGTTTAGAAAAATGGTATAACACTTATACATTATCTGTTTTGAAAATTTACCTAAAATGGCAATTGTGTCCCAAAACTATGCTTGGAGTCTTGAAACGTGTCATATATATATGTATGATTCATATATATATATATATATGTATGATTCATATATATATATATATGTATGATTCATATATATATATATATGTATGATTCATATATATATATATATGTATGATTCATATATATATATATATATATATATATTATATATATAGTATGTATGATTCATATATATATATATATATATATATGTATGATTCATATATATATATATATATGTATGATTCATATATATATATATATATATATATATATATATATGTATGATTCATATATATATATATGATTCATATATATATATATATATGTATGATTCATATATATATATATATATGTATGATTCATATATATATATATATATATATGTATGATTCATATATATATATATATATATATATATATGTATGATTCATATATATATATATATATATATATATATATATGTATGATTCATATATATATATATATATATATATATATGTATGATTCATATATATATATATATATATATATATATATATGTATGATTCATATATATATATATATATATATATATATATATGTATGATTCATATATATATATATATATATATATATATATATATATATGTATGATTCATATATATATATATATATATATATATATATATATATGTATGATTCATATATATATATATATATATATATATATATATATGTATGATTCATATATATATATATATATATATATATATATATGTATGATTCATATATATATATATATATATATATATATATATATATGTATGATTCATATATATATATATATATATATATATATATGTATGATTCATATATATATATATATGTATGATTCATATATATATATATATATATATATATATGATTCATATATATATATATATATATATGTATGATTCATATATATATATATATATGTATGATTCATATATATATATATATATGTATGATTCATATATATATATATATATATATATATATGATTCATATATATATATATATATATGTATGATTCATATATATATATATATATGTATGATTCATATATATATATATATATGTATGATTCATATATATATATATATATATATATATGTATGATTCATATATATATATATATATATATATATGTATGATTCATATATATATATATATATATATATATGTATGATTCATATATATATATATATATATGATTCATATATATATATATATATATATATATGTATGATTCATATATATATATATATATATATATATGTATGATTCATATATATATATATATATATATATGTATGATTCATATATATATATATATGTATGATTCATATATATATATATATATATATATGTATGATTCATATATATATATATATATATGATTCATATATATATATATATATATATATATATATGTATGATTCGTATATATATATATATATATATGTATGATTCATATATATATATATATATATATATGTATGATTCATATATATATATATATATATATATGTATGATTCATATATATATATATATATATGATTCATATATATATATATATATATATATATATATGATTCATATATATATATATATATATATATATATATATATGATTCATATATATATATATATATATGATTCATATATATATATATATATGATTTATATATATATATATATATATATATATATGATTCATATATATATATATATATATATATGATTCATATATATATATATATATATATATATGATTCATATATATATATATATATATATATATATATGATTCATATATATATATATGATTCATATATATATATATGATTCATATATATATATATGATTCATATATATATATATGATTCATATATATATATATATATATATATGATTCATATATATATATATATATATATATATATATGATTCATATATATATATATATATATATGATTCATATATATATATATATATGTATGATTCATATATATATATATATATATATATGTATGATATATATATATATATATATGTATGATATATATATATATATATATATGTATGATATATATATATATATATATATGTATGATTCATATATATATATATATATATGTATGATTCATATATATATATATATATATATATATATATATATATATGTATGATTCATATATATATATATATGTATGATTCATATATATATATATATGTATGATTCATATATATATATATATATATATATATATATGTATGATTCATATATATATATATATATATATATATATATGTATGATTCATATATATATATATATATATATATATATATATGTATGATTCATATATATATATATATATATATATATATATATATGTATGATTCATATATATATATATATATATATATATATATGTATGATTCATATATATATGTATGATTCATATATATATATATATATATATATGATTCATATATATATATATATATATGATTCATATATATATATATGTATGATATATATATATATATATATATATGTATGATTCATATATATATGTATGATTCATATATATATACTACCATACCAAAACCAGAATTTAAGTTTGTTTTTACCAAAATTGAAAGTTTCGCAAACAAGCCTTTTTTTAAATTTCACATCAAAATAATCCTGAGATTATCTTCTCTTAATAAGTTTTTTTTTGGCTTATCTTATAATTTTTTAAAGGATCTTCTGTCAACTTTACTCGGTTGTGTTTCTGCTTCCGCTGATTGTAGTTTCAGGTATCTTTTGATTGGTTGTACAATTTCAAGAATATTGATAAAGATTGGCTGCTTTAAGTTTGAAAAAAATTATGTTTCGCGTTTTTTGTTGTTCAAAGTAATATTTAATGTTTAATTTTTTGTAAAAAATAATTTAATGAATAAAAATGCATACAAATTATATATTCAAAAAGATTATTTTCTTTTCTTTCTAACCATATACATATTTTTTAAATTGACCCAGAAATAAGCAAGAAATTGTGACTTGAGCAGATAGGTACAAATTTGTCACACCCACACGATAACGGCTGATGGAGTGGGAATGCTAGTATTTCCATGTGAAACAATGGATGACCTACTTAAATTAAAGACTTGGAGGTATTCTATGGAAAGGAAAGTTTTGAGAGTGAATGTTCCCAAAACCAATGTGATGATCGGTGGCAGTGTTGGAAAGCCTTCAGAAAAAGGAAGTTCCCCTGTTCAGTTTGTGGAAAAGGAGTCGGGTGCAACTCAATTTTTTGTGATATTTGTAAGCATTGGGTACACAAGATGTGCAGTGAAAGTACAGGTAGGTTGAAAGATGATAACCAGTTTGTGAAAATGTAAAGGCAATGGAGACGGATGAGAACTTCTATGTGGAGAAAGTGTATTTGGATGGCAAAGGTTGTTAAGAAGTTTTGTTACCTAGGTGATACCATTGGAGTGCAGGGAGGAGCAGGTGCTAGTGTGATTGGGTTAGGGTTATGAGTGGATGGAGTAAGTAACTTCTGTCATTACTAACCAGCAGAGCGTCAATCAAGGGAAAAGCCTATCAGGCATGTGTACAGTGTGATGATGTATGGAAGTGAAATCTGGCGAGTGGGGGTTGAGGACATGTCTCCCATGCAGAAAAATCATATGAGAACAATGTGATGGATGTGTAAAGTGAATCTTAAAGATCTGATGACCTCGGAGGAATATTGAATTTGGACAGTAGATGTGTGCAGAACAGGAGACATTGTTGGTTTGCCCACGTTGAAAGAATGGATGAGAGTTCTTGGCTTAGATGTAGAACAGTTGAGGTAGCAAGGTCAGTTCACAGGGGAAGGCCATGGAAAACATGGTAGGAAGTGATGAGGATAGACTCGAGAGAAAGATAGTCCTAGCCAGAAATAGTTTTGTTTGGAAGTCAATTTCTAAAAGCCATCCAACACATGGCAGCATGTAAAATGGACGTTAAATCTGATATGATGATGAAGCTTTAGTACGGGGGGGTATTTACTCCTAACCCCCTCTTTGAAAATAGTAAGCAAAGAGAAAACTGTTGGTTGCATCTTATGAACATGAATGAAACTAAATTTAAAGTTTTCTAAAACAATAATTGACCTAAGTCACTGACGAAGCTGTCAACAGGACAGGAGACCATCTCATTCTACTTCATGACACTAAACTATTTTGGACACCATTAGGCAAGTTTTTTGCCCCACACCATCCCAAAATTCATCTTTCCAGCCCTTTTTTCTTTTTTCATTCTGCCTACCCTAATTCCCAACCTTTTCAACTACTCAAATTCTGTCTGCCTCACCCCAGTCCTGGGTATGACTTTAAGCCATATCCAGTGGTGAGACCCGAATTTGTGAGCTTTAGGTAGTACTGAGTTGTCATTTTGATCCGGAGTCTTATTACCCGTTTGGCTCCCATCTCTAACTTTAATAGAATCCATTGTTTGCAGATAATTTATTTACAAAATATATGCCTACAAAAATAAATTATGAATGTTTAAAGATATTAAGAACTAGAAGCATATTAGCCTTTAGTAAAATGAGTGAATTCAGCATTCAATAACCCCAAATGGGTTGATATGCCGTAAAACTAAACAACAAAACTGCTTCTTTACATTGATCACAAACATGAATGTAGGATCAAAAGGTTGACTATTTAACTTGTTGATGGGAACCTATTACCTTGTTTTTTAATTGTTTTTTGAAAAAAATGTTGTTGCAAATCCAAAAAGTTAATTTTTTGACACTTGCTAAAACTGGAATGATGAAAAAGAGTTAGACGTTGTATGACAACATCATAAAAGACATGGCTGATCATCGGATGTTACCTCGGGAGATAAATGCACCGGAACATCCAAGTGGTCTCCTGGGGCTTGTTCCTGCAAATGACTCTCAACTGTCCAATGTCTCATATGAATCTTGCAGTGGCGAGAATGAGGAGGATGCCTGACATTTTGACTGCGATTGGCTGAAAAATAAAACTCTCAGTTAGGGAGCTGTACTTTCATTTTTCTTGTTTCGGTGAAATGAGTGCCAGGGTTGACAGCAGATTACTCAATTCTTGACGGCATGAAAGGTTTGGAACAAGTGGCGTCTCGTATGATTGGCTTTCTGGCTCGAAAATCAAAGAGTGTCATACCGTAGGGTCAGCGACCATCACCTTTGTCTAAGCCAACCTGTTTGAGAATTGATATGAACCCGGCAGACTCAAGACCTCATTTGACTACATCATTGGATGCATAGTGACGATGCAGACAAGTGCAGCTGAATCAGCAGGATTGGGAATGCAGGGCAATGGAATTGATGTGGATGTTCCAGCCATTCTGAGAAAGTAATTCTGATGATAATAATATTGTTGTCTACGAAGTTGTTCAATGCTGTTGAGGGAATGCCGCTGAGCCAGGTTCTGTTATATTTTATTTGTTGAGAAACCTTGAATTCTTAATTGTGTGCTGTGTTCATGCATATCTCGTCTTTGCTTAAGTTTGAAATAACATTTTCATCACTGGATGCGCAGATTCAGTGGCTGCATCTTGAGAAAAATATCCATTTTTCTTAAAGTTGTTCGTCTTTTTTTAATTCATTTTTTAATTTTATCTTTTATAGCAATAATCGTCTGATTGACAATATTCTGGATGAAAATGAAGATCAGAGAACTCGTTATCGTATTTGGTTTGCTTCTCACCTGGTTAGAGCCGACACAAACTCAACGAGATGGTATGTATAAATACAGCATGGATGGCTTTTATAAAAAAAAAGTTTTCACTAACATTTACTCTCACTTCTGATGTTTTGATAGAAGAAAAAGCAGGATATTTTGGCTAGTCTATCTATTAAACATTGGTGAAAATCACATGTCGTCACAAAAATTGTCCAGAAATAATACTGAAGAGCAACTTTGACTGTTCATAAAAAGTTTTATTTTCGCACCTAACACATTGAAACTTATTATGATTCATGACACTATACAAATTAAGCTAAAAAAATTTCCATTAGTACATCCATAAAAACTTTTTATTTCTAACATGTAAACACGGCCCGAAACCCAATTTGGCAGTTAGGGAGAAAAATAGTACACTTTACCAAACTTTTTGTAAAAAGTTAGGGTTAGGGTTAAAAGTTACCCCTTAAAGATACAAGCCTAAAACTTTTCTACTTGATTAATTTTTGGATGAGGAATTAAAAAACTAAATTGTTTTCTTTCTAATATTGGAAGATTTTGTGGAGGGATCCAACTTTTGGCATGTCAAAAAATAAAAAGGGATTGACATCAAAACCTTGAAATTTGCTTAAAAGAAATCATCAATTTTTAAATAAAGGCTTATTATAAAAGCTCAAAATTAAATTTTAAAATAATTTTTTTAATGCTTAATTTCAAATGTGTAAAGATCAAATATATTTATTGAATAATATAATGGAAGATTTTACTGTTAGTGTCATCTATGTAGCTTTAATTTGGTTATTCGCTTAATATAAATATAAAACAGGACCTCATTTAATGAAATATTTTAAAAATAAAAATCAGACAAAATTTTTAAACATGGAAAATTATCAGGAAATTGTAAATATTTATTCAGAAAGAAAGTGAGAGGACAGAGAAAGAAAAGAGAGAGGGGAAAAGAAAGCATATAAAAAGAAAGTGAGTGAGAGAGAAAAGAAGGAGCAAAGACTTGCTATTATTATGATGCCGGTCACAGAACGGTTAAGGGGGGGGGGCTTATGTTTACATGCATGTTGCGTGGGAGGGAGAAAGAAGCCATGTATAAGCACTTGTTGTTTTTTACTTTTCATGAACTTAATCGAAAATGAATAAAAACTGAATATATGTGTTTCCTTTTATTAAGCCGTTTGCGATGTTAAATAAGATCGATATGAATCCTATTGCTCATTATTGGGGAAACCCTGCTTTATACAATGTTATAATAGCATAATTTTTCAAATTAAATTTTTTTTATTCACTGAAGTTTTCAACTTGGTAATTTTTTATGAAAATTAAATTAAAATTCTATACTTCGGCCTCCAAATTAAAGAATAACCTGTCTTTTATAAGATGGAATGATTTTTCAAAGCGGATTAATTTACAGTGTGAACGGCACAGACTTAAAAAAAACAGGACTAAAGATTTATTGTTGAAAAAAGTGGAACTAAATGCATTTGTCATTAAAATAGTTACATGATTCAAATCAACACGGCAAAAAAAAAACTCATCGTATGAGATAAAAAAAATGATATCATTCGAAAGAGAAAAGATTAAATTTTATTTACATACTAATTTCATAGATGTAACCTGAAAAATAGCCTCGATTTCCTAAGTTAAATTTTATGAAAATTTCAGTTTTTACTCATTTTTGCAGCATAAACAGGCCAGTTTGAGATACCTAGTACAATGGCCTGTGTAACTCCAATTTAAATTTTGTCAGTAGTTAGACATTTTTATTTGATATTAATTTAGTTTTCAAATCACAGATTGTTAAATATCTGTGAAATATTAATGTTAAGAGATTTATCCAGTTTTTTTCACTCTCTTCTCAGTTTATATGGCCAACAGAACTCCTTTCCACATTCGATACTTTCTTACTTTTTGGTAGCATCATTTTCTGACGTTTTCTTCTGAAGAGGGTCAGATGAAAAGCCTTTAATACTATTTTACTATTTCTATTCTTGATTTTTTTTTTTTTTCAATAATAAAATGTTTTTTTTTCTGAAAGTAATCCTATCTTTTTGTCGTATGAATAATCTGCTTATAAATTACATATTTATATTGATGTATTTTATTTTTATTTATTTGGATTCAAATTTTAAAATCATTTTAAAATATAAACTTTCTTCAAGAAGATAAAATTTGATAACTTCACTTGCATGATAATGTTTCATAAACGTTTGTGTGTGACTATTTAAAAAAATATCTTGTTTTTGTTGGATCTGTTTAACAGTTACGTCAGTTTTTAAGCGATATGTCTTCTACAAGGTAGAAAACATGCAAAAAAACTGTAAACAATTATTTTTCTATTCAAGAATGAAGATTTTTCTCTTTCGTCTTTCTAAATAATGCTCTCTAATTAAAACCATTGTCTTTTTTTATCCTCCCAGCTGGAGAGATCGGTATGTATTTTAAAGGTTGGATGTTTCTTGGGTTTTTTTTAGTGGTCGCATGCTGGGTTTTCTTTTTTTGTGTTACTTTTTCCTTAACATTTTTTTAAAATCCGTGTTGTCGTAGTTTTGCATGTTATTGTTACTTTTACTTTTGTAATTCTTTTAACTTTTTCAGCGTAAGTCATTTTTTTTTTTTTTTTACAACATTGCTCTCTCTAGAGTATATTGTCTAATGCTCAAGTGGAGAATTTATGGGAAGTTGTAAATAATTTCCTGAAAAAACAAACATGACAAACATTGGATAAAAGTGTGAAACATCCTGACAGGAGTCAAACTTGCATCACGGTTAGAGCGTGTTTCATCTATTACAATGGTCTGTGTGACTTCAATTAAAATTTTGTCAGTGGTTACAAAATTTTTATTTGATGCCAATTTACATTTACTTTTCAGATCAGATAATGTTAATATTAATGTTAATTAATATTAATGTTAATATTAATGTTAATGTTAATTAATATTAATGTTAATTAATATTAATGTTAATATTAATGTTAATATTAATTTTGATTAATATTAATGTTAATATTAATGTTAATATTAATACACACACACACAAGTTGCATGTCTGAACTATTGAAGTTAATCGCCCAGAGGGGGAATTAATTTACAGCATAATCTTCCCTACCTCTCTGCCTGCGTATTCGCAGACATCTGAGGACGTGGCGACAACCATCAGCGACGATTTATTATCTACATCCACAATTGGTTGGTCTTTGATGATGGAATCACGATTCGTTAACCATCTCATGCGACCTTGCTCAAGACTTGCTGTGCATGAGCCACTATGGTTCAGGTCAGGAAAGAAGCCGACTCAACTTGATCAGGGCGAATACCGTTACAACAACATACACATAAAAATGGACATCCTGTTAAATACAACAACATACACATAAAAATGGACATCCTGTTAAATACAAATATCTACTTTCAAAACGATTCAATGCAGACAAAATTTTAATTGATTGAATTTTTTTATGCTCTGTAAGTATTTTTGTAGACTTTTATTGGAATGTTTGCCTGATGTAGTTTTAACCTAAATAACAAGCATGTTTTAAGCCGCATCTTTCATAGCATTAAGCCTTATATTAATTATGATGACTTTTAACCTTGTCCTACATAATCACTGACTTTATTTGTTTTTCAGTTTTGTCGATTGTTTAACCCTTTCTCATATGAATCAATTGTTTCAGAATAATCTTTTAAGCAATTTCTTTTAATTTATTTAATTTATTTTATTTCACAGCAGTATCTTTCTGAAAATACTTATTCCGAAAAAGGAAACATTTAGAGTCGATACTTTTCCCCTCACTCACCGAATATTCTTACACATTAGAGGGAAGTAATCACGTCATGAGTTATTTCCCTTGACTTCTGCAGAAATAAATACCTAATATACGCATGTTTTAATATTTAAATTCTTTCGGAATTTGTTTGGTTTACAAAAAAAAACAATGAATCATAATATTTTAAATAGGATAGCTATTTAAAATATTATGATTCATTCTATTACTACATATCATTTTAACTTTCATGTATTTATTTTTTCGTTTTGCGATCATTTCGCTAGAAACCTAGCTTTGTCAAGCAGAGAGATTTTGTAGTAGTTAAAATGAAATAAAAAAAAATCTGCCTCGATTTTTATTTTCATTATTATATTATATACATCCTCTGTAGGAGTTTGCCTCAATTTTATGCTAAATTTCTTAAAAGATGCTTTAAAAGAATATGAACTTCCCAATGTTTTATTTATTCACGCTGCACAACGTTACCCAGATTCAAAAACAAGAGACCAGTAAATAAAGAAAAAATAACAGCGTCGTCCCATTTCCATTCTGACGGACAACTACCAACAGGTACTGATACTCCTACAATCTCTCTGCTTGACAAAGCTACGCTTCTAGCGAAATGATCGCAAAACGAAAAAATTATACAAATGGATTTTGTATGTGTTTTGGATTCAGAAACCACTTTTCAGTGTATAACTAAAAATGGCAGCTTTGAACAAGTGAAAAATCCTGACAAATGTAATGTCACTTTGTCATAAATAAAAATTAACCATAATGGAAGCAATAATTATTAGATCAAACCAGCCTTAACATTGAGAAAGATACCATTAACCCTAAATGTGCAAAAATGACACAGAAACGCAACTTTTACTGTTAATTTAAAATTCATTTCAACAGTGAAAACATTGAATCTTAATCTGATTGATAGCATGTTAGAGGTCAAGCTATATTTTTCTTTTAATAGTAAATCATATAAAATTCGAATTTGTACCATGGAGACAATTTAATAATAAGGCAACACTTTCTTTAGTATTTTATTCACTACAGTTTTCAACCTAGATTATTTTTTTGAAAGACAACTAAAAACCCTTATTAAGTCCACCATATTGACGAGTGGCCCTTTTTCTTTAAAATAAGAGTATCTATATGCATAGAGCCATGCACATCAAATTTAAATTGTTTTTCTTTTTCACATAAAAAATAAATTGCCCATCACCAAAATTACTAACTTGAAGTAGGCTGGAAAAAAAGCAAAGAATTAAATATTTATAAAGAAAACTAAAGCCACTTGCTGACTTCTAGGTTGACAGAACAAAGACTTGATGTTTTAAATCGCATACACGATGCCAAAGTAAAAATTTACAAGGTGGCACCCCCAGAAATGCGACCCATGGAATCGTTAGTAAAATTCACAATTCTTTCAGCAATCAAACCATATTTGTTGAAAATAAGCTTCAGTCTATGTTTAACTTGTCCACCAAGTTTCAGTTATGGCTCTCCAACAGTCTTTGTTTAATCGCAATTCGGTTTGTTTATGCTTCAAATATGCACTTCTATATTGTAAGCACTCCTGAAGACGAGATGCAAAATTGCCTCTGACACCTTTCTTGACATTACCCTGATTTTAGCTGTGATTGTCATCTTCAGTTCAGAACTCGTCTGATAGACATTATCTTTAAGATAACCCGACAGATAAAATTTAGGGGTTTATGGTCTGGCGAGTGTGAAACCCATTCAGAATCACACCTCCTACGAATGAGACAATTACTAAAGTGACCCCCCCCCCACCGTCATTCCAACTGTTCGTAACTCATAACATAAACTCTTTTTCTTTTTATTCGTCTGCCCAAGATTTCTTAATGATCACTAGGTAGTGATCAACACAGACGTGTACATTTCGAGCATATCATTGAGCAGCGATAAAAACACATGTTACTGATGAGGTGATCATCAAAGTTTCCCCCAATATCATTGAGCAGCGATAAAAACGAAGACTGTTGGACTTTCATGACTGAAACTTGGTGGACAAGTCACGCATTCAAGACTGAAGTTTATTTGTACCAGATGAGTTTGCATTGCAGAAAGGATTGTGAATTTTATTAACGATTCCATTCACTGACTCATCATCGAAGAGACCTTTATATCGTTGACAACATCTGAAATTGCAATTCTTCACGTTCGTATGTCTCTATCGGCTTTGTTATTTTTTTTTTTTATTCCTTATTCATGTCATAACACGTGACAGGAGAACACTTCGTGCAGTACGAAACAGAGGTGTATAGCATTGAATTGCTGACTTGCACGACTTGACAGGACCCAAACATGACATGTAGTATAGTGACCCCATTGGCCCTCAACACTTTACTGCCTTTATTAGTACCTCCTCGTTTGCTGATACACCTGGTCACTTGCCTTGACCGGCTTACCAAATATAACGAACAGAATGGCAGTTATGGATTCGCTGTCACCTCCCTAACCCGTATGTGAAGACTGTAAATGACATGAAAGGCGTACACTCGATGGGTCACACTTATTATTTAATGTTTTATTGGGTCATCTTAGAAACATGTCTTGTCGATCCCAGTTCCCACACAGGACTCACAGATATTGGCAACCGTGACTCTCAAATGTGTGTCTTGTGTCATTTTAGAGTGATTATTATCATTGCCTTTCTTACGAATCCCCAACTTATTTTCTGCCATGGGCCAACCCATAATCTTTTCATAACCCGTCTAGAACATATCCTGTTTACAACATCACCCTAGCTCCATTTGAAAAAACATATTTTAACTAATACATATACTAGTAATCACCAATATTTAACAATCGAAAAAAATTAAAATGCAGAAATAAAGTGTGCAGAAGTAAAAAAAAAAAAATTTTTTAATTTGTATGGTCTTATTTTTATTGTTCAAAAACTCTTTTCTGTTTTTGAAATATCTGGAATTTATCCTCTGGACACAAATTGCATCTGTCTCTACCTTTATACCTGTCCACTTATCTAACACACACATACACCTTGCTTTTTATGCCTAAATGATAAGCTTGAAATAATATTTCAAGACAGGGACAAATTGTTAAATGTAAGACAAGAGACAATGCTGAACTGCAAGCGTTTCGAAAGACATCCACTCAGCAGGTTCTGAACAATAAGTATAGGTTACAAAAAGGAACAATAACAGCTCAGCCTCCAAATCCTTCCTCAGTATTTTTATGTTATTGCAGTTTACTTTATTTTATTTTCCATAACGTCCTCGTATTAGAATTTCGTAATTTCAGTTTTACTTCATTTTTTATCTTTGTTTGATTTTTGCACGCACTGATCTGAAAATAGAATTTAAAATCTTTAGAAAATTTCATAGATTTTAAGTTTAATTTCATAAAAATCTATTGGCAAGGTATTTTATCACAATGCGTACAATAATCTTATTCCATACAGTGTAAGAATGAAACAAAATATGTGGTGTTAAGCGTGAAGGTAGTTATGTATGTTGATAATGTAATTCAAGTGATATGTTTGTGTATTTAGATGAGTGCATATATTTGTATATGTATGCATGTGGTGTATATATAATCATTTTTTCCATTTTGTTTGTTTTCACTTATCATATATGTTTGTGTAGTGATATGTCTGTGGTTGTGTAAATATATGTATGTTTGCATATATATATATATATATGTATGGTTATCTAAGCCTGTTGATTTGTTTGAATAATATACAAAATGGTAAACTGGAAGATATATTTAATTGGTGAAGGTGTGAATTATAGGTTCCATGTGTATTCTATTTTTAAAGTTTACTTTTTAGCTAATCTAATTTTTTAAGTTTTCACTTTTCATTTTCTTTTTTTAAATATTTTTCATTTATATATTTCTCTGAGAATTATGTTATATTTGCATGTATATACAAGTTAAGTTGGACGGTGATAATTGTATGTATGTATTGTATGTAAGTGTGTATGTGTATATATATATATTTATAGGTGTGTGTATTTATGTTTATAAAATGATAAAAAATGAAAGAAGTTGAGAGAAAATGCTATGCTATGTTTGTGTGTGTGTTTGTGTTTGGTTAGCACTTAATATAATATTACTTGTCTAAGATAAGTATGGTTTATTGCCCCAAGGTCAATCACAGTGGACCTTGTTTCAGGGTTTTACCTCATCATAAACTTTATGATGAGTCAACTTCTGGAATGAAAGAGAATAAACAGTAGGATCTAGATATATCAATGAACATACATATATGCACATGCACATATATGTACTAATTAAATGTTGAGTTAAATGTAAATAAATGCTTGGTCAATTTAATCCCCCTCCAAAAACTAAAAAGAATTGCTAATTTATCTTATCTCTTTCAGCATTTTCAACTTTTATTTGGCCTGAGGAAGCTCTATTTCAGAAGAAATTGCAGCTGAAACATGTATGCACATATGTAGCCAATAATGTTTGTATAAATAAAAGAATTTATACCATAATACAGCTCTATTTGTTGAGCACTATTGTATAAACACCGGAGTTACATTGGATTAACATCTAGGAAACATCAATACAATTATTAAATACGTATATATAACATATACAGTTATCTTGTGAAATTTTAAAAGTTGGGCCTAAATAGCATTTAAACTGACATATCAAGCTTTGGTTCTGTAGCTAATTTTCATTTATTCTTGTAACATGTTATTGGCACCATAATAACGTAAGTTGCTATAGTTTATTTTAAAAATTTTAATTGGAAAATATAAAAAGCTGACTTCCTTTTTAACTAATTTTTAAAAATTTTAATTGGAAAAAGCCAATTTTACTTGGCGAAATATTTGTAATTACTATAAACTTAAAATAAAAGTTTATAAAAAACTTTTTTTTTGAAATCTGTTACGATTTTTCTTTTTCTTTTAAAATTAATATCGCATCTTAAACATGCTTTGAGGGTATTTTTACCTCATTCTTTATTAAATTTTAATTAGATAATTATGAAAAAAAAATGAACTTTATTTGATAATTTTTTTAAATTTTAATTGGAAAATATAAAAAAGTTGACTTCCTTTTAACTAATCTTTTTTAATTGAAAATATAAAAAAGCTGACTTCCTTTCAACTATTCTTTTAAAATTTTAATTGGAAAATATAAAAAAAGCTGACTCTCTTTCAACTAATTTTAAAAAATTTTAATTGAAAAATATAAAAAAGCTAACTATTTAAAAAAAATTTTAATTGAAAAATATAAAAAAAGCTGACTTCCTTTTAACTAATTTTTTTTAATTGGAAAATATAAAAAGCTGACTTGCGTTTAACTAATTTTTTTTAATTGGAAAATATAAAAAGCTGACTTGCTTTTAACTAATTTTTTTTAATTGGAAAATATAAAAAGCTGACTTGCTTTTAACTAATTTTTGTTCTTTTTTCTGTATAAGTTTACCAATGAAAATTAAAATGATTTCGCTGACTCCTGGGCAACACCGGGTAGATACAGCAAGTTTCTAATCCGATCATCTTTTGCTAACAGGGCTTACAACCTATTTCTTGACACGTTTCCTTTCTTTTTCTTTATTTTTATCTCTGTAAACTATTTCAGCCTGTTTATATATGACAGATACTTTCATTGGACATATTGTATGAGTACATCTCTTTCATGCGTTTTAGTTACCATGAAAAAACATTCGTTTTTTTTTTCTTGTTTATTTTTTATCTGTCTCTATTTCCTTCTCATCCAGTGCGCATTCCACCTTCGATATCAACCAATTTCCCAGACAAGTATTACATGCCAAGTAGGAATGGTACACTACCATACAAGTGTGAGGATTACACTGGAGACCCTACACCAGAGTAAGTGGTTTGCTTTTGTTTAAATTCAAATTTTTTTTCTCCAGCATAGATGTTGTGGAATCATATTTATTTTTATATATATCTAACATATGAAGTTATCTTATCGGATTTTCAAAGTCAGACCTAAATAGCATTTAAGCTGACAAATCAAACTTTGCTTCTGACTAGCCAATTTTTATTTGTTATTCTTGTACCATGTTATTGGCAATATAATAAGATACTTTGTTATAATTTTTTAAAATTACTTAGTTCGGTGCAGATAATCTGAATGAAACTAATCACCAAAACATAATCGGAATAACTCATATATTTAATTGAAGAATATAATAAGAATGCTATTTGTTTTTTGTATGAGTTTTGAAACTGTGCCAGCAAATACAGATTAAAAACTAAATTGTCTTCAAATTTTATATATATATATATATATATATATATATATATATATATATATAAAGGTATATTTTTAATAAAATTTCTAAGGAACTTAGATGGCTTAGCCGATAACATAATAAAAATTGAATAGTAATAAGAAGAATAAATAGTATTAATAATAAAAATTTTAAAATAATGATTATTCTAACAGAACAGCAATAAAATCTAATGGTGATACATACAATGAAATGATAATAATAATAATAAAAAAATCATAATTATAATTATCATAATGAAGATTATATGTAAGGTAAGATGGATGGGATAAATAAAAAAGAAATTGAATTTAGTTAAAAATGTATCGATTTAACTGTATACTCTTAAAAGATACAAATAAATAAATACTTCAGTTGATATGTAAATAAAACACGAAACACGTATTGTGGTATGATTGTAGGTTAACATCCTCTGCTAAATCTCTCCCTCCCCAAAAAAGAAAAATTATTCTACATTTTTTTAGGCGATCACATGTAAACACCCTGAAAAACTTGACAAAAAGAAGAAAAAAAAATTAAGAATTTAAAATGGGGGAAAATTTTCGTATATAAATTCAATTTTTCGAGCCAGTTTTAGGGCAGTTAACTAAAAAAAAATTTTGTTATGGGAGTTAAATCTGCTACGATATTTTTTAAGGGGGGGGGGCTACTTTTTAAGGAAATTATGCGTGGTTTTATGACTTTGTCACTCGATCTAAGGGTTAATGGTAAAAATTTGTTAAGTTCTCTAAAGAGATACAATGACCCGGAAATTGGAACATTTTACGTTAAAAATAATATATATATATATATATATATATATATATATATATATATAAAATTGAAATAAAAGCCAAATTAACAATACAAGATTAATTTATTTTTTTTTTTCTTACATTAATCCTATCGATTACGGAATAAAATTCCTTCTTCAGGGGTGACCAGTATTGAGTCATTATAAACTGATCCCCCACTCTAAATT
The DNA here is from genome assembly GCA_963556195.1 of Sepiola atlantica. Lineage (NCBI taxonomy): Eukaryota > Metazoa > Mollusca > Cephalopoda > Sepiida > Sepiolidae > Sepiola > Sepiola atlantica. The sequence continues at coordinate 25,557 of CAUVYP010000198.1, forward strand.
CTCAAATATTTTTTCATCTTCCTTTCATTTATTTTAAAAACTTTTAGTTCATTCAGAATTCAATCAAAACAAGGGAGGTAATTAGCAATTCTATAGAATTATGTCTAATGATAGGATGATTACAAAAGGTTTCCTGATTTCGATACAATTATGGCTTCTGTTCAAAATTCCTGATTTCGATACAATTACTGATTTAGATTCTGATTTTTTTTTAATTTCTAAATATGTAATTAGGGTTTGTTGCTTTTTTATTTATTTTTTCGACAAACTGTAAAAGTCCCGTATAATATATTTTTGCAAACGTAAAAAAATACACTTGTGGGTGTATATTACATGAGTGGTTCGTTCTGAATGTTTTTTTCTCGAATGTTTTCCTCGTAATTGACTGCAAATAGCGATGCAACTAAAGATTAATTTCTCATTTCAAACAAAACCGGTTTATTTGTATTTTTTCATAAACAATTAAAAATAGTCGACGATTCGTATGCAAAATAAGAAAATAGTGTAGAAACAATAGTTAACAAAAGCCGCTCTCCATGTTAACTCTAACCCTAAACAATAGTTAACAAATCCCCCTCCCCATGTTCACCCTAGCCCTAAACAATAGTTAACAAATCCCCCTCCCATGTTAACCCTAACCCTAAACAATAGTTAACAAATCCCCCTCCCCATGTTCACCCTAGCCCTAAACAATAGTTAACAAATCCCCCTCTCCATGTTACCCTAACCCTAAACAATAGTTAACAAATCACCCTCCCCATGTTAACCCTAACCCTAAACAATAGTTAACAAATCCCCCTCCCCATGTTAACCCTAACCCTAAACAATAGTTAACAAAGGCCCCTCTCCATGTTACCCCTAAACAATAGTTAACAAAGGCCCCTCTCCATGTTAACCCTTACCTTAAACAATAGTTAACAAAGGCCCCTCCCCATGTTAACCCTAACCCTAAACAATAGTTAACAAAGGCCCCTCTCCATGTTACCCCTAAACAATAGTTAACAAAGGTCCCTCTCCATGTTACCCCTAAACAATAGTTAACAAAGGCCCCTCTCCATGTTACCCCTAAACAATAGTTAACAAAGGCCCCTCCCCATGTTAACCCTAACCCTAAACAATAGTTAACAAAGGTCCCTCTCCATGTTACCCCTAACCCTAAACAATAGTTAACAAAGGCCCCTCTTCATGTTCCCTTACCCTAAACAATAGTTAACAAAAAACCCTCCCCATGTTAACCCTAAACAATAGTTAACAAAGGCCCCTCCCCATGTTAACCATAACCCTAAACAATAGTTAACAAAAGCCCCTCTCCATGTTAACTCTAACCCATAGTTAAAAAAGGTCCCTCTCCATGTTAACCCTAAACAATAGTTAACAAAGGCCCCTCTCCATGTTAACCCTAACCTTAAACAATAGTTAACAAATCCCCCTCCCCATGTTAACCCTAACCCTAAACAATAGTTAACAAATCCCCCTTTCCCCATGTTAAGAATGAGTTCTCCATGTTAACCCTAGACAATAGTTAACAAATCACCCTCTCCATGTTAACTCTAACCCTAAACAATAGTTAACAAAGGCCCCTCTCCATGTTAACCCTAGACAATAGTTAACAAATCACCCTCTCCATGTTCACCCTAACCCTAAACAATAGTTAACAAATCCCCCTCCCCATGTTAACCCTAACCCTAAACAATAGTTAACAAAGGCCCCTCCCCATGTTAACCCTAAACAATAGTTAACAAAAGCCCCTCCCCATGTTAACCCTAACCTTAAACAATAGTTAACAAAGGCCCCTCCCCATGTTAACCCTAAACAATAGTTAAAAAAGCCCCTCTCCATGTTAACCCTAACCCTAAACAATAGTTAACAAAGGCCCCTCTCCATGTTAACCCTAACCCATAGTTAAAAAAGGTCCCTCTCCATGTTAACCCTAAACAATAGTTAACAAAGGCCCCTCCCCATGTTAACCCTAACCCTAAACAATAGTTAACAAATCCCCCTTCCCCATGTTAAGAATGAGTTCTTAAATAATAATGTTACTATTTAGAAAACCATTCTTTAGATGAGAAAGGCTGGGAAAGGATGCTTTAACTATTCTGTGCCTTCCCTCTATCAGAGAACGTTCATGTTTTTACCATAATTATAAAGATTTGGTCAGTTATTGCTACTGTCAGTATAACAGATATGTAGTAGATTGACTTGTTTTACTGTACAAAGAAAAACAAGATACAGATTATAATAGTAATAATAAATCAAACAAAAAAAAACACTTTCTAATTTAACATATATGTGGGTATGTAAATACTTCAGGGAGCTGACTCCCTCTCCTGTCTTGCATAGTTCCTCGTCATACTTGACCCTGAGACTCTCAAAATGATAGATGGTGTCTTACCTCTTGGGGAGAAGGCCATCTTTAGCCTTTGTTCGAGCGTGATGGTGTCATGATAAAAACATTGGTTTCTGGTTAGCCACGTAACCAGTATTGGGGTAGACTTTTTTTGTCAGCCAGCCTAGTAACCCCTTCCCTCCACATATGGCTCTTGAAGGGCTTATTTTTTTAGCTAGCCTGTTTGCAGTCCAGTGGATTGAATGCTGGTGGTTGGGTCTCTTTCAGGCTGGGTTTGTCTTGAAGTGATTCTACTTTTCTCTCCCTTTTTATTATTATGCCTTCTACAAATCCACAACAAACACCTTACTATTCGCTATATTAACATCAGAGATCAAACTTTCTTGATGTTAAGTCCTTTCACTTGGGCAAATCTCCTCACATCCTTGTGAGACTAATCTGGATGCTTCTATTGATAGCAACGATCTACATGGGATGCTTATTTGCCTCTTGTCCACTTAGACTTTTCCACGCATGGTCTTGCTCTTTTTCTTTGCAAGGATCTCCTCATTGCACGTGTCCCCAGCCTTGAATCTCATGGGTGTCCTTTTATCTTCATAATCTTTGTTTTTGGTGACTTAAATGCTCATCATTTTGACTGGCTCCCTCACTATAACTGCACAGATCTAGCTGGTGAAATCTGTCTTAATTTTTCTCTGTCTCATGACTTATCCCAAACTGTCACCTTCCCCCACACGTTTTCCTGATAATGATGTTCATCAACCATCCTTACTTGGTCTTTTTCTCACTTCTGTTCCTGACTCATATTCTATTTCCTCTTCTTCTCCATTGGGTTCTTCTGATCATGCTGTTGTTGATGTTGAGGGTGATTTTTCGATGGAGTCTTCTATTGATCGTCCCTTCCATAGGAAGATGTTTAAATACAGGAAGGCTGATTGGGATGAGTTTCACAACTTGCTATGTGACATTCCATGGCGTTCCATCTTTGGTATGTCTCCGAATGATACTGCTAGGGATATTACTTGTTGGAGTTGACACCTTCATTCATCATCGTAAGTTTCAAACCAAACCTCATTTTCTTCAATGGTTTTCATCTGTTTGGGCTTCTGTCATTGCCCATCGTAACCATTACTTTAATCAGTATCAGAATGGTTCTGCAGCTTCTAGACAATCCTACAGAAGAGCTAGTAATGCCTGCAAGAGAGTAATCTTTGAGGCTTAGTCTAGCTATTATTCTCAAAGGATTTGTGACTCTATCTTATCTCAAAGGGTTGGCTCTCATGATTTTTGGAGAATCTACAATAGTGTTGTTAATACTGGCAAGTCTGCTATTCCTCCTCTTTTTAATGGTCTTCAGGTTATTTCATCTTCTAAGGATAAGGCTGATCTCTTTGCTCGTCTTTTTGTTGACATTCTTCTCTTGATGATTCTGGTGCTGTTCTTCCTGATATTCCTTTGATCAGTCTCTTGATTCTGTTATCACTTCAAAGATGGTTGCTAGGGTTCTTTCTGATATTGACCAGTCTAAGGCTTCCGGTCCTGATTCAATTCCTGTTGTCATTCTCAATTGTTGTTCTCCTGAACTTTCTTCTATCCTCTCCAAATTATTCAATCTCTGTTTGTCTCAGTCCGGTTTCCCTTCTTGTTGGAAGGAGTCCTATGTTGTCCCTATCTTTAAAAAAAGCTGCTGATTGGTCTGACCCAACTAAGTATGGTCCAGTTATTAGCTTAGGTTTTTGAAAGGTTGGTTAGCGGCAAGCTTGGTCATTTTCTGGAAAGTCTGGACCACTTTAGTGATGTTCAGTATGGCTTTCATGGTTTTCGTTCAACGATCTTGTACTTGTTATGACTGAGAGGATCTGTCGATTTATAGATAATTCAAGAGAGGGCAGAGCTATTGTACTTGATATTTTGAAGGCGTTCGACAGTTTCCTACACAAACTTCAGGGTTAGGGTATCTTAACATTATTAGGTCTTTCCTTTCTAATCAAAGCTTGCGAGTAACTTTGGCTAGTGTCTCTTCATTCTCTTTTCCTATCAATGCTGGTGTTCCTCAGGGCTCTATTCTAAACCCAACACCGTTCCTTCTCTATATAAATGATCTTCCAGAGAATATTGTTCAGAAAATTAACATGCTGATGATACCACTCTCTATTCTGGTGTTGCTTCTCGCCCATCTTCCCTGGATCAGTCGAAATATGAAGGTGCTCTAGAAGTTGACCTGGGTTCAGTTGTGAATTGGGGTACGAAAAGGCTTGTTTTGTTTAATCCTGTTAAGACTCAGCTCGTGTCTTTCGATCGATGCATCACTGTTGGAGTCATTAAATTCACCGCGACGTCACAGAGCCTCTCACAGGTGCAGACTGACCCTTGATCTGGGGTCTCGTCACATGGTAACCTTGTCACGTCTGTTAGCTCTGACTGTGAGAACAGGCCCTGTTCTGTACTCGCGTTAACTCGCGCAAGTCAAACCCGACTTCCAACGTCCATTCCCATAGGGTCATTATCCAACAACAATACATAAAGAGAAAACATTTAGAAGTTTGTCAAATTAAAAAAGAAATTTAAAAGTAGCTCCTCTCTCCCCCCCCCCCTCCCCAACACATATATATCATACACTGGACAAGGCAGGTGAAGCTAGGGGTGGTAGCGCTTGATATATCCAAAGCCTTTGACAAGGTCTGGCATAAGAGGCTTCTCCTAAAAATTCACTCATATGGTATTACTCGGCAAATACTTAATATAATTAAATCCTTCCTAACCAAAAGAAAGATCCAGGTTGTCCTCAATGACCATTCATCTAAGCAACATGACATAAATCCTTGGACCTCTACTGTTCTTGATTTTCATAAATGACCTCCCTGATGTCATTGAGACTGAGATAGCTGCGCATTAAACTTTTCATCCTATTTCTCCCTGAATGACCAACATGAAAATCCTTCAGGATTCTATTCTGTAGTTTTTTTTCGAATGACGACAAGAGTACATCGTCGCATAATGCAAAACTGTCTGCAAAATGTTGGCTTTATCAGCCATTTTAGTTCTTGTACTGATAATGAACTCATCATTGAAGGCTTTCTTTTTAATTTTGTGTCGGGTCACCAGGAGTTCTCTTACTAACATAGCTTTTATCTCCCCGTCCGCTCGTAGGTTAGCAATTACGAGTCTTCTAGTGGCTCTCTATGTCTTGACACCAGTCTAGACAATCCATCTGCACGATAAATCTTCTTTGACTGTAAATATTCCATTTTAAAATCATAATTCAATAATTGTTCCCCATCTCTGTAGTCTATTCACCATATACACAGACAGACCTTTTTTCGAACCGAAAATGGTGATTAACGATTTATGATCTGTCTATAATGCTAACAATCTACTGTGTATATCGCAGTGGAACGTAGTTATAGCAAAAATGATTCCTAAACCTTCCTTTTCAATTTGGGAGTAATGCTTCTCTGCTGGAAGCAGGGTCCTTGATGCATGTGCGATGGGTTTATGCGTTCCATTCGGCATTACATGAAGAAAGCATAATCCTACTTCGTACAAGTTTGGGTCGTAATGTGCCAGGAATAAGTCCAGTGTCAGCATTTCAACTCCGAAACCTTATCCTTTCTTAGTAGTTCATTCAGTGGAGAACAGAGGTTATGCATCTCTGAGATAAAAGCCTGGTAATAATTTGTCAGTCACAGGAAACTGTAGTGCTGTGACTATTTTCGGAGCCGGCATGTTCTTAATTGTGGTGGGCCGTTCTGGGTCTGGCTTTCTGCCGTCCTTATCTATTACATGACCCAGATATTTGATTTTCTCTAAAAAAAAAATCCTGGATTTGCGAAAACACTTTGTAAATGTGTTCCCTATTTTAACTGTTGATTAGGATGCCGTCAAGGTATGCAATAGTAAAATCAAGTTGGCCAAGCATGGTATCCATAACTTACTAAAAAATTGTAGGGAGCAACTTGACCCCGAAAGCAAGCCTTTCAAACTTGTATAAACCGCGATGCGTATTTATACATAACAGTTTAGAACTCTCTTCTTCCATGGGTATTTGGAGGTACGCTTCATTCAGATCTATTTTTGAAAAAAATCTGCCTCCATTTAATTTTGAAAAAAACTTCTTCCGGATTGGCAGTGGATAGTGATAATCCTTTAGTGCTGCATTTAATCCTGTCGAAAAATCTGCGCACTTGCGGATTTCTTTTGATTTCTTTTTCACATAGACCGTGGGAGCTGCCCACTGACTATATTCCACTTTTGCTAAAATGCTAGTCGTCACTAGTCGGTCAAATTTCTCATTTATTTTTTTCTAACGAGGCAAAAAACAGATTCCTTTTTTTCTTAAATATAAGCTGAACGTTCTTGTTCGGTTGAAATCTGTGCATCGACTAAGACAGCCAGAAAAAATTTCAGGAAATGTTTTTATCAAGTTCTGCTTTAGTTTTTCTTATTTGGTCATCCGACTATCTGGCAAAACGTATTGGTAACTCCCATAAATTGAACGCTTGCATCCAATTTGTGCCCAAAAGATTACTAGTGTCTTTTAACACGAGTATTTTTAACTTTTTGGAAGCTCCCATTAGGGTCCTGTTTGTAATTGTTTCCCCCTCAAATTTAATTCTTTCATCACTCACTGTACTGGCTATTCTGTTGGTTCTTAACAGGGTGGCTTTATTCAACCTCTTCCCTGTGTATAGATTTATTATTGACACGTCCGAGCCCAAATCAAATTGTAATTTTATATTTTTATCCAGGATGTGCACATATTTCCTTATGTTAATGTAGTCCTGTTCATTTGTACTTGTGGTTTCTACTTGCTTTTATTTCCTCTACAACTTCTACAAGGCAAACATTTGTATCTGACTTTATTACAAGTCAGGCAAGTTTTAAAACAAAATGGACAGGCCATAAACCAATGCAGGCTTCCACAGCTAAAACAAGGGGTCGGCGGCAATTTATTCTGTTTTTTACAGGGATGGCTTGCCTGTGTAGAGGTAGGAAAATACCTTTTTTTTGTTTTTGAGGGAGAGCTAAATTTCGATTTTTTACGTACTTTTCTAATGTGTGCAATGCCCGACTTTTTGATGTCCTTCAAATCCTGTTTAACACTTATAAATCTCTAGCAGTCTTCAGCTAATTTCTGTTAAGTTCAGTTAAATTTCTAATTTATTTAGAACCCTCCGTCTGAGCTCAGCGTCTTTTCCTGATACCAATCCTTGTACGAAAATTAAGCATTTAAAATTATCAGCACTAAGTTCGGCTAATTTTAAATTGTTGCAGTGTTCATTGACGACTGATGCGAACGTTGAATAACCTTTATCTTTTTTGACCAGGTTCTAAACACTTCCAGCTTCGTGAAACAAAGAAGTCTTGGGGCTAACTAATTCCATTAAAAGATTAACAACTTCAGCAAAAGTCAAGCAGCTCGTTTTTCGGGGCAAAATGAAATTCACGAACTTAGTATGTTCAGTGGTGTTTTATTTTTGGAGAAGTAGGCAAACCTTTTTAGAATCTGCCAAATCTTCACAATCTATTTTGTATAGATCCTCTTATCTTCTAAAATACGAAGCAAAGGGTTTCTCCTCGTTTGGGGGAATAAGTGAAATTGTCAATTGCACTCCAAATGGCATTCTGCGAGAAAGCATTACTGTTTTCATTACTTTGACCCCTAACCGATATTGTTTACATTAATACTTCAATCATTTTGTCGGCTTCTTTTTTGTATTCTAGAAGCTTTTTATTTTGTTCTAGAAGCTTTTCGGCGCTTTCTTTTTTCTGTTCAAAAATTTTTTTTATTTTGTTTTCGTAGAAGCTTTTGAAATTCTTCTTCAGTTTTCTGTAGCCTTTCGTCGATCTCTTTTTTTGTTCTAGTTGCTGTTGAATTTGAAACTTCACCAGTTCTATTACAGTAGCTTTAAAATCTTCCATATTTAAAACTGTCCTTTTTAGAATATGGCTTTTTAGAAATTCTCTCTTCTAATATTACGCTGCTAAACGTAATCTTAGTTGTAAAAAAGAGTATAAAACCTTTCTTTTTCTCAACAAAAAAAATCACTTTTTAAAAAAAAATTTATTTAGTACGCTTTTCACGCAACCCTAGAATTTGTAGTCGGCACCTTAGTCAACAGAGAAAATAAAAATACGGTTTAATTTTTTCTTTTTCGTTTAGCAGTAGGTCTTTACTTTTTTGGAGAGATAAGAAAAATCATGTATTCCTTGTTAAAAATTAAGTGTCGAAATAGCACTAAAAAAAATTACTGACCTTTCTTTACATGTTTTTTTTTTCACCCATACAACCAGTGTTTAGAACTAGGACGTTGTCAGGTGAATTTGTTGTTGAATTCTCCACATTTTTCCTTTTTTATGGTTCTCCAACAAAACACTTAATATACTTTGTTGCCATTTGTGGCGTCCATTTAAAGGTTCTCCAGAATCCTTTACTGTAACCACGTCGTCAGTCGCTGTGGTGGTATAAGTTCGAAATCCCATGTCGCCAATTGTTGTGGGGTCCTTTTTAAGGTTCTCAAGAAAAATCTTTAATGTTCTGTCCCGTGTAAGTTTGAATACCTTGTCGCCAGTTGTTGTGTCCTTGTAAAGGGACCGGAATGAAAAGATGAACTAAGGGTTTAGGTAAAACAAGTATATTGGAGAAAACATAATACAACAGAGAAACAAGGTTAGGGTTAGGGTTGATTGGAGTTGACTCATCACTAAGAAGCATATGCTTCCAATATTTATTGTGAATGGAAGAGTCCAAAGTCTGTAATAGGTAAGGTTAGTAGATGTAGAACATTTGAGGTGGCAGGGGAAGACCAAGTGATGAGGATGGACTTGAGAAAAGAGATAAAGATAGGTTCGTTTGAAAATCAATTTCTCAAAGCCGTCCACCACATGTAAGCATGTAAAATAGACGTTAAACCGAATATGATGATGATGATGATAGAACCCCGAATTCCTAAAGTGACTAGCTGCTACTGTTCAAATCTATGTATTATTTACTGCTGCTGCATACGGTTATAACCTTCTAAGCAGACATACCCATGTTTTCTACTTGGTTTTATTCAACTTATTTAACTGGTTTACAATAAACTGCCTTAACATCATTAGCACTGACATACAATAAACTGCCTTAACATCATTAGCACTGACATACAATAAACTGCCTTAACATCATTAGCACTGACATACAATAAACTGCCTTATCATTAGCACTGACATACAATAAACTGCCTTAACATTATTAGCACTGACATACAATAAACTGCCTTAACATCATTAGCACTGACATACAATAAACTGCCTTAACATCATTAGCACTGACATACAATAAACTGCCTTAACATCATTAGCACTGACATACAATAAACTGCCTTATCATTAGCACTGACATACAATAAACTGCCTTAACATTATTAGCACTGACATACAATAAACTGCCTTAACATCATTAGCACTGACATACAATAAACTGCCTTATCATTAGCACTGACATACAATAAACTGCCTTAACATCATTAGCACTGACATACAATAAACTGCCTTAACATCATTAGCACTGTAATACAATAAACTGCCTTAACATCATTAGCACTGACATACAATAAACTGCCTTAACATCATTAGCCCTGACATACAATAAACTGCCTTAACATAATTAGCACTGACATACAATAAAGTCCCATAACAATATGCTGTAAAAAGCATTAGTGTTTTTTTTTTAAATTAGGAGATTCAATGTTTTTTGGAAATAACAAAATTTGCAAGCTTTATAGTGTATAACTAAAAATGTAAGCAAAGTTTGTTGGAAATTAGAAAAGGTGGCATCTTGTGTGCTATTAGTCAAGAAACCAATATTTATAGTGTATAACTAAAAATGTAAGCAAAGTTTGTTGGAAATTAGAAAAGGTGGCATCTTGTGTGCTATTAGTCAAGAAACCAATATTTATAGTGTATAACTAAAAATGTAAGCAAAGTTTGTTGGAAATTAGAAAAGTTGCCATCTTGTTTGCTATTAGTCAAGAAACCAATATTTATAGTGTATAACTAAAAATGTAAGCAAAGTTTGTTGGAAATTAGAAAAGGTGGCATCTTGTGTGCTATTAGTCAAGAAACCAATATTTATAGTGTATAACTAAAAATGTAAGCAAAGTTTGTTGGAAATTAGAAAAGTTGCCATCTTGTTTGCTATTAGTCAAGAAACCAATATTTATAGTGTATAACTAAAAATGTAAGCAAAGTTTGTTGGAAATTAGAAAAGTTGCCATCTTTTGTGCTATTAGTCAAGAAACCAATATTTATAGTGTAAAACTAAAAATGTAAGCAAAGTTTGTTGGAAATTAAAAAAGTTGGCATCTTGTGTGCTATTAGTCCAGAAACCAATATTTATAGTGTATAACTAAAAATGTAAGCAAAGTTTGTTGGAAATTAGAAAAGTTGCCATCTTGTGTGCTATTAGTTAAGAAACCAATATTTATAGTGTATAACTAAAAATGTAAGCAAAGTTTGTTGGAAATTTAAAAAGTTGCCATCTTGTGTGCTATTAGTCCAGAAACCAATATTTATAGTGTATAACTAAAAATGTAAGCAAAGTTTGTTGGAAATTAGAAAAGTATCCATCTTGTGTGCTATTAGTCAAGAAACCAATATTTATAGTGTATAACTAAAAATGTAAGCAAAGTTTGTTGGAAATTAAAAAAGTTGGCATCTTGTGTGCTATTAGTCAAGAAACCAATATTTATAGTGTATAACTAAAAATGTAAGCAAAGTTTGTTGGAAATTAGAAAAGTTGGCATCTTGTGTGCTATTAGTCCAGAAACCAATATTTATAGTGTATAACTAAAAATGTAAGCAAAGTTTGTTGGAAATTAGAAAAGGTGGCATCTTGTGTGCTATTAGTCAAGAAACCAATATTTATAGTGTATAACTAAAAATGTAAGCAAAGTTTGTTGGAAATTAGAAAAGTTGCCATCTTGTTTGCTATTAGTCAAGAAACCAATATTTATAGTGTATAACTAAAAATGTAAGCAAAGTTTGTTGGAAATTAGAAAAGGTGGCATCTTGTGTGCTATTAGTCCAGAAACCAATATTTATAGTGTATAACTAAAAATGTAAGCAAAGTTTGTTGGAAATTAGAAAAGGTGGCATCTTGTGTGCTATTAGTCAAGAAACCAATATTTATAGTGTATAACTAAAAATGTAAGCAAAGTTTGTTGGAAATTAGAAAAGTTGCCATCTTGTTTGCTATTAGTCAAGAAACCAATATTTATAGTGTATAACTAAAAATGTAAGCAAAGTTTGTTGGAAATTAGAAAAGGTGGCATCTTGTGTGCTATTAGTCAAGAAACCAATATTTATAGTGTATAACTAAAAATGTAAGCAAAGTTTGTTGGAAATTAGAAAAGTTGCCATCTTGTTTGCTATTAGTCAAGAAACCAATATTTATAGTGTATAACTAAAAATGTAAGCAAAGTTTGTTGGAAATTAGAAAAGTTGCCATCTTTTGTGCTATTAGTCAAGAAACCAATATTTATAGTGTAAAACTAAAAATGTAAGCAAAGTTTGTTGGAAATTAAAAAAGTTGGCATCTTGTGTGCTATTAGTCCAGAAACCAATATTTATAGTGTATAACTAAAAATGTAAGCAAAGTTTGTTGGAAATTAGAAAAGTTGCCATCTTGTGTGCTATTAGTTAAGAAACCAATATTTATAGTGTATAACTAAAAATGTAAGCAAAGTTTGTTGGAAATTTAAAAAGTTGCCATCTTGTGTGCTATTAGTCCAGAAACCAATATTTATAGTGTATAACTAAAAATGTAAGCAAAGTTTGTTGGAAATTAGAAAAGTATCCATCTTGTGTGCTATTAGTCAAGAAACCAATATTTATAGTGTATAACTAAAAATGTAAGCAAAGTTTGTTGGAAATTAAAAAAGTTGGCATCTTGTGTGCTATTAGTCCAGAAACCAATATTTATAGTGTATAACTAAAAATGTAAGCAAAGTTTGTTGGAAATTAAAAAAGTTGGCATCTTGTGTGCTATTAGTCAAGAAACCAATATTTATAGTGTATAACTAAAAATGTAAGCAAAGTTTGTTGGAAATTAAAAAAGTTGCCATCTTGTGTGCTATTAGTCCAGAAACCAATATTTATAGTGTATAACTAAAAATGTAAGCAAAGTTTGTTGGAAATTAAAAAAGTTGGCATCTTGTGTGCTATTAGTCAAGAAACCAATATTTATAGTGTATAACTAAAAATGTAAGCAAAGTTTGTTGGAAATTACAAAAGTTGGCATCTTGTGTGCTATTAGTCAAGAAACCAATATTTATAGTGTATAACTAAAAATGTAAGCAAAGTTTGTTGGAAATTAGAAAAGGTGGCATCTTGTGTGCTATTAGTCAAGAAACCAATATTTATAGTGTATAACTAAAAATGTAAGCAAAGTTTGTTGGAAATTAGAAAAGTTGCCATCTTGTTTGCTATTAGTCAAGAAACCAATATTTATAGTGTATAACTAAAAATGTAAGCAAAGTTTGTTGGAAATTAGAAAAGTTGCCATCTTTTGTGCTATTAGTCAAGAAACCAATATTTATAGTGTAAAACTAAAAATGTAAGCAAAGTTTGTTGGAAATTAAAAAAGTTGGCATCTTGTGTGCTATTAGTCCAGAAACCAATATTTATAGTGTATAACTAAAAATGTAAGCAAAGTTTGTTGGAAATTAGAAAAGTTGCCATCTTGTGTGCTATTAGTCAAGAAACCAATATTTATAGTGTATAACTAAAAATGTAAGCAAAGTTTGTTGGAAATTTAAAAAGTTGCCATCTTGTGTGCTATTAGTCCAGAAACCAATATTTATAGTGTATAACTAAAAATGTAAGCAAAGTTTGTTGGAAATTAGAAAAGTTGCCATCTTGTTTGCTATTAGTCAAGAAACCAATATTTATAGTGTATAACTAAAAATGTAAGCAAAGTTTGTTGGAAATTAGAAAAGTTGCCATCTTTTGTGCTATTAGTCAAGAAACCAATATTTATAGTGTAAAACTAAAAATGTAAGCAAAGTTTGTTGGAAATTAAAAAAGTTGGCATCTTGTGTGCTATTAGTCCAGAAACCAATATTTATAGTGTATAACTAAAAATGTAAGCAAAGTTTGTTGGAAATTAGAAAAGTTGCCATCTTGTGTGCTATTAGTCAAGAAACCAATATTTATAGTGTATAACTAAAAATGTAAGCAAAGTTTGTTGGAAATTTAAAAAGTTGCCATCTTGTGTGCTATTAGTCCAGAAACCAATATTTATAGTGTATAACTAAAAATGTAAGCAAAGTTTGTTGGAAATTAGAAAAGTATCCATCTTGTGTGCTATTAGTCAAGAAACCAATATTTATAGTGTATAACTAAAAATGTAAGCAAAGTTTGTTTGAAATTAAAAAAGTTGGCATCTTGTGTGCTATTAGTCAAGAAACCAATATTTATAGTGTATAACTAAAAATGTAAGCAAAGTTTGTTGGAAATTAAAAAAGTTGGCATCTTGTGTGCTATTAGTCCAGAAACCAATATTTATAGTGTATAACTAAAAATGTAAGCAAAGTTTGTTGGAAATTAGAAAAGTATCCATCTTGTGTGCTATTAGTCAAGAAACCAATATTTATAGTGTATAACTAAAAATGTAAGCAAAGTTTGTTTGAAATTAGAAAAGTTGCCATCTTTTGTGCTATTAGTCAAGAAACCAATATTTATAGTGTATAACTAAAAATGTAAGCAAAGTTTGTTGGAAATTAAAAAAGTTGGCATCTTGTGTGCTATTAGTCAAGAAACCAATATTTATAGTGTATAACTAAAAATGTAAGCAAAGTTTGTTGGAAATTAAAAAAGTTGGCATCTTGTGTGCTATTAGTCCAGAAACCAATATTTATAGTGTATAACTAAAAATGTAAGCAAAGTTTGTTGGAAATTAGAAAAGTATCCATCTTGTGTGCTATTAGTCAAGAAACCAATATTTATAGTGTATAACTAAAAATGTAAGCAAAGTTTGTTTGAAATTAGAAAAGTTGCCATCTTTTGTGCTATTAGTCAAGAAACCAATATTTATAGTGTATAACTAAAAATGTAAGCAAAGTTTGTTGGAAATTAAAAAAGTTGCCATCTTGTGTGCTATTAGTTCAGAAACCAATATTTATAGTGTATAACTAAAAATGTAAGCAAAGTTTGTTGGAAATTAAAAAAGTTGCCATCTTGTGTGCTATTAGTCAAGAAACCAATATTTATAGTGTATAACTAAAAATGTAAGCAAAGTTTGTTGGAAATTAAAAAAGTTGCCATCTTGTGTGCTATTAATCCAGAAACCAATATTTATAGTGTATAACTAAAAATGTAAGCAAAGTTTGTTGGAAATTAAAAAAGTTGCCATCTTGTGTGCTATTAGTCAAGAAACCAATATTTATAGTGTATAACTAAAAATGTAAGCAAAGTTTGTTGGAAATTAAAAAAGTTGGCATCTTGTGTGCTATTAGTCCAGAAACCAATATTTATAGTGTATAACTAAAAATGTAAGCAAAGTTTGTTGGAAATTAAAAAAGTTGGCATCTTGTGTGCTATTAGTCAAGAAACTAATATTTATAGTGTATAACTAAAAATGTAAGCAAAGTTTGTTGGAAATAAAAAAAGTTGCCTCATTGTGTGCTATTAGTCAAGAAACCAATATTTATAGTGTATAACTAAAAATGTAAGCAAAGTTTGTTGGAAATTAAAAAAGTTGCCATCTTGTGTGCTATTAGTCAAGAAACCAATATTTATAGTGTATAACTAAAAATGTAAGCAAAGTTTGTTGGAAATTAAAAAAGTTGCCATCTTGTGTGCTATTAGTCCAGAAACCAATATTTATAGTGTATAACTAAAAATGTAAGCAAAGTTTGTTGGAAATTAGAAATGTTGCCATCTTGTGTGCTATTAGTCAAGAAACCAATATTTATAGTGTATAACTAAAAATGTAAGCAAAGTTTGTTGGAAATTAAAAAAGTTGGCATCTTGTGTGCTATTAGTCAAGAAACCAATATTTATAGTGTATAACTAAAAATGTAAGCAAAGTTTGTTGGAAATTAAAAAAGTTGGCATCTTGTGTGCTATTAGTCCAGAAACCAATATTTATAGTGTATAACTAAAAATGTAAGCAAAGTTTGTTGGAAATTTAAAAAGTTGGCATCTTGTGTGCTATTAGTCCAGAAACCAATATTTATAGTGTATAACTAAAAATGTAAGCAAAGTTTGTTGGAAATTAGAAAAGTTGGCATCTTGTGTGCTATTAGTCCAGAAACCAATATTTATAGTGTATAACTAAAAATGTAAGCAAAGTTTGTTGGAAATTACAAAAGTTGGCATCTTGTGTGCTATTAGTTAAGAAACCAATATTTATAGTGTATAACTAAAAATGTAAGCAAAGTTTGTTGGAAATTAGAAAAGTTGCCATCTTGTTTGCTATTAGTCAAGAAACCAATATTTATAGTGTACAACTAAAAATGTAAGCAAAGTTTGTTGGAAATAAAAAAAGTTGCCTCATTGTGTGCTATTAGTCAAGAAACCAATATTTATAGTGTATAACTAAAAATGTAAGCAAAGTTTGTTGGAAATTAAAAAAGTTGGCATCTTGTGTGCTATTAGTCCAGAAACCAATATTTATAGTGTATAACTAAAAATGTAAGCAAAGTTTGTTGGAAATTACAAAAGTTGGCATCTTGTGTGCTATTAGTCAAGAAACCAATATTTATAGTGTATAACTAAAAATGTAAGCAAAGTTTGTTGGAAATTTAAAAAGTTGCCATCTTGTGTGCTATTAGTCCAGAAACCAATATTTATAGTGTATAACTAAAAATGTAAGCAAAGTTTGTTGGAAATTAAAAAAGTTGCCATCTTGTGTGCTATTAGTCAAGAAACCAATATTTATAGTGTATAACTAAAAATGTAAGCAAAGTTTGTTGGAAATTAAAAAAGTTGCCATCTTGTGTGCTATTAGTCCAGAAACCAATATTTATAGTGTATAACTAAAAATGTAGGTTTCTGCAAACAAGTGAAAAGTTCTTACAAATGTAATGTCATCTTGTAGTAAATGCAAATTAATAAAAGCAACAATTATTAGATCAACCCAACCTAAACATTGGGCAAAATCTCATTAACTCACAAAAAATGTGTACGCATGATACAAAAGCATAACTTTCACTATTCATATAAGATTTATTTTAACACTTAACACATTCCAGTTCTTCATTTAACGTCTCTCTTCCACATTTACAATCAAGTTTCAGAACTAGTTTTCCCTGTGCACCATGAATAAATAATTGAAAATATTAAGAACGTGAAGCATCAAACTTCTTACCAGAGGGACTGGTAAATAACCCAAATAGGTCGATATGCATAAAATAAAAACATTGTCCAAACAACATTTTCTGTCAAAACTTTTAACATATCTCCGTTCAACTTTGTCATATGTGCATTGCAGCGAAATGGATTATAAATAACACTCAACACAATTTCATGGTTCAATTCCTTTGTTTTTCCAGCGAAAGGAAACATAGCATAAACCATGGTATTACCTTGCCGTTTAATTGTATCAAAGCTTTCCCCCTGGTCAGGGAGTGGGGATTGTGTCCTTATGAGTACTCATTAGATGTCTGCCTTGTCTGTAATCTAGATGGAAAAGAGGATGGTCGAGCTACACACTTCTATCCACCCTCTTCCTCATTTCACACAAATATAAATAGATGAGATTTTGTATTTGCTAGCCTTTATCAATTTCCATTTTCTGTTTCTTTTGTAGAATATATTGGCAGTATTATTTAAATGGAGTTCTTCAGGATAAATTGCATACCCAATCAAGGAGAATGCACCATTACAATGGGACTGAACTGTATCTGGCTTATATTGATCCAAATGAACAGTATCAATGCCTGGCAGAGAATAGTTATGGGATTGCACTATCGGGAAAAATTCAAGTATACGAAGCAGGTAAGTCGCGTATTAATCTGCATCAGGCAAAATGAAAGATATTCCTTACAAGAAATTGGTTTCCTTTTCTTCTTTTTCTTTTTTTTCTTTTTCTTTTTACTATTAAATCACCTCTTATCAAGGTCAAAAGCAACCCGAGAATTATAATTAGTGATAGATTTCAGTTGAATGATTAATAACATTATGAGAGGATTAAAAATGATGAATGAAAAAAACAAAATTTGATTACGTATGAGGACAAATAGTTGTTGACATTGGATTTGAAGACGGCCATATTGTAGTTGGAAAGCAAGTAGACCTGTGAGAATGTGTTCCAAAGATTTGAAGTTCTTGGAAAGAATCTCTGTTGAGAGAAAGGAAAGTTCTTTGCAGCATCGTCATACATTTGTGGTTCTGAACTATGAATGAAAGTTCTTTGCAGCATCGTCATACATTTGTGGTTCTGAACCATGAATGAAAGTTCTTTGCAGCATCGTCATACATTTGTGGTTCTGCACCATAAATGAAAGTTCTTTGCAGCATCGTCATACATTTGTGGTTCTGGACCATGAATGAAAGTTCTTTGCAGCATTGTCATACATTTGTGGTTCTGAACCATGAATGAACGTACTTTGCAGCATTGTCATAAATTTGTGGTTCTGAACCATGAATGAAAGTTCTTTGCAGCATCGTCATACATTTGTGGTTCTGAACCATGAATGAAAGTTCTTTGCAGCATTGTCATACATTTGTGGTTCTGAACCATGAATGAAAGTTCTTTGCAGCATCGTCATACATTTGTAGTTCTGAACCATGAATGAACGTACTTTTGCAGCATTGTCATAAATTTGTGGTTCTGAACCATGAATGAAAGTTCTTTGCAGCATCGTCATACATTTGTGGTTCTGAACTATGAATGAAAGTTCTTTGCAGCATTGTCATACATTTGTGGTTCTGAACCATGAATGAAAGTTCTTTGCAGCATTGTCATACATTTGTGGTTCTGAACAATGAATGAAAGTTCTTTGCAGCATTGTCTAACATTTGTGGTTCTGAACCATGAAAAAATTCTTTGCAGCATTGTCATACATTTGTGGTTCTGAACCATGAATGAAAGTTCTTTGCAGCATTGTCATACATTTGTGGTTCTGAACCATGAATGAAAGTTCTTTGCAGCATCGTCATACATTTGTGGTTCTGAACCATGAATGAAAGTTCTTAGCAGCATTGTCATACATTTGTGGTTCTGAACCATGAATAAAAGTTCTTTTCAGCATTGTCATACATTTGTGGTTCTGAACCATGAATGAATGTTCTTTGAAGCATCGTCATACATTTGTGGTTCTGAACCATGAAAAAGTTCTTTGCAGCATTGTCATACATTTGTGGTTCTGAACCATGAATGAAAGTTCTTTGCAGCATTGTCATACATTTGTGGTTCTGAACCATGAATGAAAGTTCTTTGCAGCATCGTCATACATTTGTGGTTCTGAACCATGAATGAAAGTTTGTTGCAGCATCGTCATACATTTGTGGTTCTGAACCATGAATGAAAGTTCTTTGCAGCATTGTCATACATTTGTAGTTCTGAACCATGAATGAAAGTTTGTTGCAGCATCGTCATACATTTGTGGTTCTGAACCATGAATGAAAGTTTGTTGCAGCATCGTCATACATTTGTGGTTCTGAACCATGAATGAAAGTTCTTTCCAGCATCGTCATACATTTGTGGTTCTGAACCATGAAAAAGTTCTTTACAGCATTGTCATACATTTGTGGTTCTGAACCATGAATGAAAGTTCTTTGCAGCATCGTCATACATTTGTGGTTCTGAACCATGAATGAAAGTTCTTTGCAGCATCGTCATACATTTGTGGTTCTGAACCATGAATGAAAGTTCTTTGCAGCATCGTCATACATTTGTGGTTCTGAACCATGAATGAAAGTTCTTTGCAGCATCGTCATACATTTGTGGTTCTGAACCATGAATGAAAGTTCTTTGCAGCATCGTCATACATTTGTGGTTCTGAACCATGAATGAAAGTTTGTTGCAGCATCGTCATACATTTGTGGTTCTGAACCATGAATGAAAGTTCTTTCCAGCATCGTCATACATTTGTGGTTCTGAACCATGAA
>CAUVYP010000199.1:0-85000 GCA_963556195.1 Sepiola atlantica
CCGTGACCTTTACAATATGACCTTGAGCCCAGACACACAGGCCATTAACTCCGTGCGGGTGAAGTCTGACAGACACGCGTCTCCCATTAAATCGTGGACGTTTGACCTTCACATTCAAAACACAGGCCATTAAACGGTGACCTTGACATGACCTTGACATGACCTTGACATGAGGTGACCGTGACCTTTACAATATGACCTTGAGCCCAGACACACAGGCCATTAACTCCGTGCGGGTGAAGTCTGACAGACACGCGTCTCCCATTAAATCGTGGACGTTTGACCTTCACATTCAAAACACAGGCCATTAAACGGTGACCTTGACATGACCTTGACATGACCTTGACATGAGGTGACCGTGACCTTTACAATATGACCTTGAGCCCAGACACACAGGCCATTAACTCCGTGCGGGTGAAGTCTGACAGACACGCGTCTCCCATTAAATCGTGGACGTTTGACCTTCACATTCAAAACACAGGCCATTAAACGGTGACCTTGACATGACCTTGACATGACCTTGACATGAGGTGACCGTGACCTTTACAATATGACCTTGAGCCCAGACACACAGGCCATTAACTCCGTGCGGGTGAAGTCTGACAGACACGCGTCTCCCATTAAATCGTGGACGTTTGACCTTCACATTCAAAACACAGGCCATTAAACGGTGACCTTGACATGACCTTGACATGACCTTGACATGAGGTGACCGTGACCTTTACAATATGACCTTGAGCCCAGACACACAGGCCATTAACTCCGTGCGGGTGAAGTCTGACAGACATGCGTCTCCCATTAAATCGTGGACGTTTGACCTTCACATTCAAAACACAGGCCATTAAACGGTGACCTTGACATGACCTTGACATGACCTTGACATGAGGTGACCGTGACCTTTACAATATGACCTTGAGCCCAGACACACAGGCCATTAACTCCGTGCGGGTGAAGTCTGACAGACACGCGTCTCCCATTAAATCGTGGACGTTTGACCTTCACATTCAAAACACAGGCCATTAAACGGTGACCTTGACATGACCTTGACATGAGGTGACCGTGACCTTTACAATATGACCTTGAGCCCAGACACACAGGCCATTAACTCCGTGCGGGTGAAGTCTGACAGACACGCGTCTCCCATTAAATCGTGGACGTTTGACCTTCACATTCAAAACACAGGCCATTAAACGGTGACCTTGACATGACGTGAGGTGACCGTGACCTTTACAATATGACCTTGAGCCCAGACACACAGGCCATTAACTCCGTGCGGGTGAAGTCTGACAGACACGCGTCTCCCATTAAATCGTGGACGTTTGACCTTCACATTCAAAACACAGGCCATTAAACGGTGACCTTGACATGACCTTGACATGACCTTGACATGAGGTGACCGTGACCTTTACAATATGACCTTGAGCCCAGACACACAGGCCATTAACTCCGTGCGGGTGAAGTCTGACAGACACGCGTCTCCCATTAAATCGTGGACGTTTGACCTTCACATTCAAAACACAGGCCATTAAACGGTGACCTTGACATGACCTTGACATGACCTTGACATGAGGTGACCGTGACCTTTACAATATGACCTTGAGCCCAGACACACAGGCCATTAACTCCGTGCGGGTGAAGTCTGACAGACACGCGTCTCCCATTAAATCGTGGACGTTTGACCTTCACATTCAAAACACAGGCCATTAAACGGTGACCTTGACATGACCTTGACATGAGGTGACCGTGACCTTTACAATATGACCTTGAGCCCAGACACACAGGCCATTAACTCCGTGCGGGTGAAGTCTGACAGACACGCGTCTCCCATTAAATCGTGGACGTTTGACCTTCACATTCAAAACACAGGCCATTAAACGGTGACCTTGACATGACCTTGACATGACCTTGACATGAGGTGACCGTGACCTTTACAATATGACCTTGAGCCCAGACACACAGGCCATTAACTCCGTGCGGGTGAAGTCTGACAGACACGCGTCTCCCATTAAATCGTGGACGTTTGACCTTCACATTCAAAACACAGGCCATTAAACGGTGACCTTGACATGACCTTGACATGAGGTGACCGTGACCTTTACAATATGACCTTGAGCCCAGACACACAGGCCATTAACTCCGTGCGGGTGAAGTCTGACAGACACGCGTCTCCCATTAAATCGTGGACGTTTGACCTTCACATTCAAAACACAGGCCATTAAACGGTGACCTTGACATGACCTTGACATGACCTTGACATGACCTTGACATGAGGTGACCGTGACCTTTACAATATGACCTTGAGCCCAGACACACAGGCCATTAACTCCGTGCGGGTGAAGTCTGACAGACACGCGTCTCCCATTAAATCGTGGACGTTTGACCTTCACATTCAAAACACAGGCCATTAAACGGTGACCTTGACATGACCTTGACATGACCTTGACATGACCTTGACATGAGGTGACCGTGACCTTTACAATATGACCTTGAGCCCAGACACACAGGCCATTAACTCCGTGCGGGTGAAGTCTGACAGACACGCGTCTCCCATTAAATCGTGGACGTTTGACCTTCACATTCAAAACACAGGCCATTAAACGGTGACCTTGACATGACCTTGACATGACCTTGACATGAGGTGACCGTGACCTTTACAATATGACCTTGAGCCCAGACACACAGGCCATTAACTCCGTGCGGGTGAAGTCTGACAGACACGCGTCTCCCATTAAATCGTGGACGTTTGACCTTCACATTCAAAACACAGGCCATTAAACGGTGACCTTGACATGACCTTGACATGACCTTGACATGAGGTGACCGTGACCTTTACAATATGACCTTGAGCCCAGACACACAGGCCATTAACTCCGTGCGGGTGAAGTCTGACAGACACGCGTCTCCCATTAAATCGTGGACGTTTGACCTTCACATTCAAAACACAGGCCATTAAACGGTGACCTTGACATGACCTTGACATGAGGTGACCGTGACCTTTACAATATGACCTTGAGCCCAGACACACAGGCCATTAACTCCGTGCGGGTGAAGTCTGACAGACACGCGTCTCCCATTAAATCGTGGACGTTTGACCTTCACATTCAAAACACAGGCCATTAAACGGTGACCTTGACATGACCTTGACATGACCTTGACATGAGGTGACCGTGACCTTTACAATATGACCTTGAGCCCAGACACACAGGCCATTAACTCCGTGCGGGTGAAGTCTGACAGACACGCGTCTCCCATTAAATCGTGGACGTTTGACCTTCACATTCAAAACACAGGCCATTAAACGGTGACCTTGACATGACCTTGACATGACCTGACTGACCTTGACATGAGGTGACCGTGACCTTTACAATATGACCTTGAGCCCAGACACACAGGCCATTAACTCCGTGCGGGTGAAGTCTGACAGACACGCGTCTCCCATTAAATCGTGGACGTTTGACCTTCACATTCAAAACACAGGCCATTAAACGGTGACCTTGACATGACCTTGACATGACCTTGACATGAGGTGACCGTGACCTTTACAATATGACCTTGAGCCCAGACACACAGGCCATTAACTCCGTGCGGGTGAAGTCTGACAGACACGCGTCTCCCATTAAATCGTGGACGTTTGACCTTCACATTCAAAACACAGGCCATTAAACGGTGACCTTGACATGACCTTGACATGACCTTGACATGAGGTGACCGTGACCTTTACAATATGACCTTGAGCCCAGACACACAGGCCATTAACTCCGTGCGGGTGAAGTCTGACAGACACGCGTCTCCCATTAAATCGTGGACGTTTGACCTTCACATTCAAAACACAGGCCATTAAACGGTGACCTTGACATGACCTTGACATGAGGTGACCGTGACCTTTACAATATGACCTTGAGCCCAGACACACAGGCCATTAACTCCGTGCGGGTGAAGTCTGACAGACACGCGTCTCCCATTAAATCGTGGACGTTTGACCTTCACATTCAAAACACAGGCCATTAAACGGTGACCTTGACATGACCTTGACATGACCTTGACATGAGGTGACCGTGACCTTTACAATATGACCTTGAGCCCAGACACACAGGCCATTAACTCCGTGCGGGTGAAGTCTGACAGACACGCGTCTCCCATTAAATCGTGGACGTTTGACCTTCACATTCAAAACACAGGCCATTAAACGGTGACCTTGACATGACCTTGACATGAGGTGACCGTGACCTTTACAATATGACCTTGAGCCCAGACACACAGGCCATTAACTCCGTGCGGGTGAAGTCTGACAGACACGCGTCTCCCATTAAATCGTGGACGTTTGACCTTCACATTCAAAACACAGGCCATTAAACGGTGACCTTGACATGACCTTGACATGAGGTGACCGTGACCTTTACAATATGACCTTGAGCCCAGACACACAGGCCATTAACTCCGTGCGGGTGAAGTCTGACAGACACGCGTCTCCCATTAAATCGTGGACGTTTGACCTTCACATTCAAAACACAGGCCATTAAACGGTGACCTTGACATGACCTTGACATGAGGTGACCGTGACCTTTACAATATGACCTTGAGCCCAGACACACAGGCCATTAACTCCGTGCGGGTGAAGTCTGACAGACACGCGTCTCCCATTAAATCGTGGACGTTTGACCTTCACATTCAAAACACAGGCCATTAAACGGTGACCTTGACATGACCTTGACATGAGGTGACCGTGACCTTTACAATATGACCTTGAGCCCAGACACACAGGCCATTAACTCCGTGCGGGTGAAGTCTGACAGACACGCGTCTCCCATTAAATCGTGGACGTTTGACCTTCACATTCAAAACACAGGCCATTAAACGGTGACCTTGACATGACCTTGACATGACCTTGACATGAGGTGACCGTGACCTTTACAATATGACCTTGAGCCCAGACACACAGGCCATTAACTCCGTGCGGGTGAAGTCTGACAGACACGCGTCTCCCATTAAATCGTGGACGTTTGACCTTCACATTCAAAACACAGGCCATTAAACGGTGACCTTGACATGAGGTGACCGTGACCTTTACAATATGACCTTGAGCCCAGACACACAGGCCATTAACTCCGTGCGGGTGAAGTCTGACAGACACGCGTCTCCCATTAAATCGTGGACGTTTGACCTTCACATTCAAAACACAGGCCATTAAACGGTGACCTTGACATGACCTTGACATGAGGTGACCGTGACCTTTACAATATGACCTTGAGCCCAGACACACAGGCCATTAACTCCGTGCGGGTGAAGTCTGACAGACACGCGTCTCCCATTAAATCGTGGACGTTTGACCTTCACATTCAAAACACAGGCCATTAAACGGTGACCTTGACATGACCTTGACATGAGGTGACCGTGACCTTTACAATATGACCTTGAGCCCAGACACACATGCCATTAACTCCGTGCGGGTGAAGTCTGACAGACACGCGTCTCCCATTAAATCGTGGACGTTTGACCTTCACATTCAAAACACAGGCCATTAAACGGTGACCTTGACATGAGGTGACCGTGACCTTTACAATATGACCTTGAGCCCAGACACACAGGCCATTAACTCCGTGCGGGTGAAGTCTGACAGACACGCGTCTCCCATTAAATCGTGGACGTTTGACCTTCACATTCAAAACACAGGCCATTAAACGGTGACCTTGACATGACCTTGACATGACCTTGACATGAGGTGACCGTGACCTTTACAATATGACCTTGAGCCCAGACACACAGGCCATTAACTCCGTGCGGGTGAAGTCTGACAGACACGCGTCTCCCATTAAATCGTGGACGTTTGACCTTCACATTCAAAACACAGGCCATTAAACGGTGACCTTGACATGACCTTGACATGAGGTGACCGTGACCTTTACAATATGACCTTGAGCCCAGACACACAGGCCATTAACTCCGTGCGGGTGAAGTCTGACAGACACGCGTCTCCCATTAAATCGTGGACGTTTGACCTTCACATTCAAAACACAGGCCATTAAACGGTGACCTTGACATGACCTTGACATGACCTTGACATGAGGTGACCGTGACCTTTACAATATGACCTTGAGCCCAGACACACAGGCCATTAACTCCGTGCGGGTGAAGTCTGACAGACACGCGTCTCCCATTAAATCGTGGACGTTTGACCTTCACATTCAAAACACAGGCCATTAAACGGTGACCTTGACATGACCTTGACATGAGGTGACCGTGACCTTTACAATATGACCTTGAGCCCAGACACACAGGCCATTAACTCCGTGCGGGTGAAGTCTGACAGACACGCGTCTCCCATTAAATCGTGGACGTTTGACCTTCACATTCAAAACACAGGCCATTAAACGGTGACCTTGACATGACCTTGACATGACCTTGACATGAGGTGACCGTGACCTTTACAATATGACCTTGAGCCCAGACACACAGGCCATTAACTCCGTGCGGGTGAAGTCTGACAGACACGCGTCTCCCATTAAATCGTGGACGTTTGACCTTCACATTCAAAACACAGGCCATTAAACGGTGACCTTGACATGACCTTGACATGAGGTGACCGTGACCTTTACAATATGACCTTGAGCCCAGACACACAGGCCATTAACTCTGTGCGGGTGAAGTCTGACAGACATGCGTCTCCCATTAAATCGTGGACGTTTGACCTTCACATTCAAAACACAGGCCATTAAACGGTGACCTTGACATGACCTTGACATGACCTTGACATGAGGTGACCGTGACCTTTACAATATGACCTTGAGCCCAGACACACAGGCCATTAACTCCGTGCGGGTGAAGTCTGACAGACACGCGTCTCCCATTAAATCGTGGACGTTTGACCTTCACATTCAAAACACAGGCCATTAAACGGTGACCTTGACATGACCTTGACATGAGGTGACCGTGACCTTTACAATATGACCTTGAGCCCAGACACACAGGCCATTAACTCCGTGCGGGTGAAGTCTGACAGACACGCGTCTCCCATTAAATCGTGGACGTTTGACCTTCACATTCAAAACACAGGCCATTAAACGGTGACCTTGACATGAGGTGACCGTGACCTTTACAATATGACCTTGAGCCCAGACACACAGGCCATTAACTCCGTGCGGGTGAAGTCTGACAGACACGCGTCTCCCATTAAATCGTGGACGTTTGACCTTCACATTCAAAACACAGGCCATTAAACGGTGACCTTGACATGACCTTGACATGACCTTGACATGAGGTGACCGTGACCTTTACAATATGACCTTGAGCCCAGACACACAGGCCATTAACTCCGTGCGGGTGAAGTCTGACAGACACGCGTCTCCCATTAAATCGTGGACGTTTGACCTTCACATTCAAAACACAGGCCATTAAACGGTGACCTTGACATGAGGTGACCGTGACCTTTACAATATGACCTTGAGCCCAGACACACAGGCCATTAACTCCGTGCGGGTGAAGTCTGACAGACACGCGTCTCCCATTAAATCGTGGACGTTTGACCTTCACATTCAAAACACAGGCCATTAAACGGTGACCTTGACATGACCTTGACATGAGGTGACCGTGACCTTTACAATATGACCTTGAGCCCAGACACACAGGCCATTAACTCCGTGCGGGTGAAGTCTGACAGACACGCGTCTCCCATTAAATCGTGGACGTTTGACCTTCACATTCAAAACACAGGCCATTAAACGGTGACCTTGACATGACCTTGACATGACCTTGACATGAGGTGACCGTGACCTTTACAATATGACCTTGAGCCCAGACACACAGGCCATTAACTCCGTGCGGGTGAAGTCTGACAGACACGCGTCTCCCATTAAATCGTGGACGTTTGACCTTCACATTCAAAACACAGGCCATTAAACGGTGACCTAGACATGACCTTGACATGAGGTGACCGTGACCTTTACAATATGACCTTGAGCCCAGACACACAGGCCATTAACTCCGTGCGGGTGAAGTCTGACAGACACGCGTCTCCCATTAAATCGTGGACGTTTGACCTTCACATTCAAAACACAGGCCATTAAACGGTGACCTTGACATGACCTTGACATGACCTTGACATGACCTTGACATGAGGTGACCGTGACCTTTACAATATGACCTTGAGCCCAGACACACAGGCCATTAACTCCGTGCGGGTGAAGTCTGACAGACACGCGTCTCCCATTAAATCGTGGACGTTTGACCTTCACATTCAAAACACAGGCCATTAAACGGTGACCTTGACATGACCTTGACATGACCTTGACATGACCTTGACATGAGGTGACCGTGACCTTTACAATATGACCTTGAGCCCAGACACACAGGCCATTAACTCCGTGCGGGTGAAGTCTGACAGACACGCGTCTCCCATTAAATCGTGGACGTTTGACCTTCACATTCAAAACACAGGCCATTAAACGGTGACCTTGACATGACCTTGACATGAGGTGACCGTGACCTTTACAATATGACCTTGAGCCCAGACACACAGGCCATTAACTCCGTGCGGGTGAAGTCTGACAGACACGCGTCTCCCATTAAATCGTGGACGTTTGACCTTCACATTCAAAACACAGGCCATTAAACGGTGACCTTGACATGACCTTGACATGACCTTGACATGAGGTGACCGTGACCTTTACAATATGACCTTGAGCCCAGACACACAGGCCATTAACTCCGTGCGGGTGAAGTCTGACAGACACGCGTCTCCCATTAAATCGTGGACGTTTGACCTTCACATTCAAAACACAGGCCATTAAACGGTGACCTTGACATGACCGTGACATGAGGTGACCGTGACCTTTACAATATGACCTTGAGCCCAGACACACAGGCCATTAACTCCGTGCGGGTGAAGTCTGACAGACACGCGTCTCCCATTAAATCGTGGACGTTTGACCTTCACATTCAAAACACAGGCCATTAAACGGTGACCTTGACATGACCTTGACATGACCTTGACATGAGGTGACCGTGACCTTTACAATATGACCTTGAGCCCAGACACACAGGCCATTAACTCCGTGCGGGTGAAGTCTGACAGACACGCGTCTCCCATTAAATCGTGGACGTTTGACCTTCACATTCAAAACACAGGCCATTAAACGGTGACCTTGACATGACCTTGACATGACCTTGACATGACCTTGACATGAGGTGACCGTGACCTTTACAATATGACCTTGAGCCCAGACACACAGGCCATTAACTCCGTGCGGGTGAAGTCTGACAGACACGCGTCTCCCATTAAATCGTGGACGTTTGACCTTCACATTCAAAACACAGGCCATTAAACGGTGACCTTGACATGACCTTGACATGACCTTGACATGACCTTGACATGAGGTGACCGTGACCTTTACAATATGACCTTGA
Organism: Sepiola atlantica; assembly: GCA_963556195.1. NCBI lineage: Eukaryota > Metazoa > Mollusca > Cephalopoda > Sepiida > Sepiolidae > Sepiola > Sepiola atlantica. Next base: position 9,400 of record CAUVYP010000199.1, read on the forward strand.
GCCCAGACACACAGGCCATTAACTCCGTGCGGGTGAAGTCTGACAGACACGCGTCTCCCATTAAATCGTGGACGTTTGACCTTCACATTCAAAACACAGGCCATTAAACGGTGACCTTGACATGACCTTGACATGACCTTGACATGAGGTGACCGTGACCTTTACAATATGACCTTGAGCCCAGACACACAGGCCATTAACTCCGTGCGGGTGAAGTCTGACAGACACGCGTCTCCCATTAAATCGTGGACGTTTGACCTTCACATTCAAAACACAGGCCATTAAACGGTGACCTTGACATGACCTTGACATGACCTTGACATGAGGTGACCGTGACCTTTACAATATGACCTTGAGCCCAGACACACAGGCCATTAACTCCGTGCGGGTGAAGTCTGACAGACACGCGTCTCCCATTAAATCGTGGACGTTTGACCTTGACATTCAAAACACAGGCCATTAAACGGTGACCTTGACATGACCTTGACATGACCTTGACCGTGACCTTTACAATATGACCTTGAGCCCAGACACACAGGCCATTAACTCCGTGCGGGTGAAGTCTGACAGACACGCGTCTCCCATTAAATCGTGGACGTTTGACCTTGACATTCAAAACACAGGCCATTAAACGGTGACCTTGACATGACCTTGACATGACCTTGACATGAGGTGACCGTGACCTTTACAATATGACCTTGAGCCCAGACACACAGGCCATTAACTCCGTGCGGGTGAAGTCTGACAGACACGCGTCTCCCATTAAATCGTGGACGTTTGACCTTGACATTCAAAACACAGGCCATTAAACAGTGACCTTGACATGACCTTGACATGACCTTGACATGAGGTGACCGTGACCTTTACAATATGACCTTGAGCCCAGACACACAGGCCATTAACTCCGTGCGGGTGAAGTCTGACAGACACGCGTCTCCCATTAAATCGTGGACGTTTGACCTTGACATTCAAAACACAGGCCATTAAACGGTGACCTTGACATGACCTTGACATGAGGTGACCGTGACCTTTACAATATGACCTTGAGCCCAGACACACAGGCCATTAACTCCGTGCGGGTGAAGTCTGACAGACACGCGTCTCCCATTAAATCGTGGACGTTTGACCTTGACATTCAAAACACAGGCCATTAAACGGTGACCTTGACATGACCTTGACATGACCTTGACCGTGACCTTTACAATATGACCTTGAGCCCAGACACACAGGCCATTAACTCCGTGCGGGTGAAGTCTGACAGACACGCGTCTCCCATTAAATCGTGGACGTTTGACCTTGACATTCAAAACACAGGCCATTAAACGGTGACCTTGACATGACCTTGACATGAGGTGACCGTGACCTTTACAATATGACCTTGAGCCCAGACACACAGGCCATTAACTCCGTGCGGGTGAAGTCTGACAGACACGCGTCTCCCATTAAATCGTGGACGTTTGACGTTCACATTCAAAACACAGGCCATTAAACGGTGACCTTGACATGACCTTGACATGAGGTGACCGTGACCTTTACAATATGACCTTGAGGATTTGAAACCTTTAAAATTTTATTTATTTCATGCCAATATTCATTTAGAAAAGATACACTTAAAATGTTTGGAAATCTGATGAGTTTCTTCAAATATACTTATGGCAAGTAAGCTACATACAGTTCACACTATAATTTTTTTTTTCCTTTTTACACAAGGGATGCCGTCACCGAACCCGCCAATAGGAAGACAGTCACCGCCATAGATGTCGGGTCTCAAGAGGCAAGGAAGAACCCTTTACGGATTCGGAGGTTAAACACACATATACACTTTAACAACGAAAAACGGCCCTTTTTAGGGCCACCAACTTTTTCCAAAAAAGAATTTCTCCAAACTACAATTATGCATTTGTTTTTTGTTTTTGTTTTTTCAGTCACTGCCCATTTTTGGTGAGCTGGATTTTCCCGATGTTAAAAACCATCCGTACGTCTAACTCTGTCCTCGTGGGGAGGAGGCAAATAACAAAGGGAATGAATAGCAGAGTTTTTTCCCTTTTGTTTTAGACATTTTGTAAAGTCGCTAAACAGTAATTCTTCTAGTTACTAATAAAAAACATTAGTAAAATCGAGTTATTTCCCTTTGTTTTAGACATCTTTTAAGGTCGCTAAACAGTAATTCTTCAAGCTACTGATAAAGAAAACATTAGCAAAATGAGTTATTTCCCTTTGTTTTATAACTCTTTTAAGATCGGTAAACAGTAGTTCGTATGGTTACGAATAAAGAAAACATTAATAAAATCGATTATTTCCCTTTGTTTTCGAACTCTTTTAAGATCGGTAAACAGTATTTCGTATAGTTACGAATAAAGAAAACATTAATAAAATCGATTTATTTCCTTTTGTTTTGGAACTCTTTTAAGATCGGTAAACAGTATTTCGTATAGTAAAGAAAACATTAGCAACATGAGTTATTTCCCTTTGTTTTCGAAATCTTTTAAGATCGGTAAACAGTATTTCGTATAGTTACTAATAAAGAAAACATTAATAAAATCGATTTATTTCCTTTTATTTTAGACATCTTTTAAGATCGGTAATTACTAGTATAGTTACTAATAAATAAAACATTAATAAAATCGATTATTTCCCTTTGTTTTAGAACTCTTTTAAGATCGGTAACCAATATTTCGTATAGTTACTAATAAAGAAAACATTAATAACATCGATTTATTTCCTTTTATTTTAGACATCTTTTAAGATCGGTAATTACTAGTATAGTCACTAATAAATAAAACATGGTTTCGCTAAACAGTAATGCTTCGAGTCACTTTTATTCCACGTGACGTCGGTTGGGTTTCAATAATAAAAAATATCACCGTAAAAGCTTATATGAGCGAAGGACTTTGAACACTGATCTGTTAAGAACCTGAAACCTCTTACTCGAATGATTGGATTGAGTATTAAATCACGAGAACTACATCGTAACACACAGTGTTAACTATTCTGTACTTTCTGTTTTCTCCCCAGCGAGCGACAGTCGATTATTGAAAAGGGGGAGGCAACTGCTTCTTTATTCTTTCCTAGTATAATACAACCACTTCTGTTATATCTGTGTATATATATATATATGTATTTTCTGTGTGTGTGTGTGTGTATATATAGATTTTATTTATCTACCCCCAACAAGGTAAGATTGACAAAAGGTCGGGAAAATGGGATTAGATAAGCCAGCGCTCGACAATTCAATATATATTTGTGATAACAGAATCAACACGTGAATTCAAATTCGCTCGTTGAATTTTCAACCGGTGAATACCATAAAAAATATCCAATAAATAAAACGCCTATGTAAACAAATAATTATTTATATATAACATTAAATATCATAGTGTTTTATTCCTTTTTAATTTGAATATGTACATTTAATTTCTTAAGAAAAATAATAATAAACTTTAAAATATTTATTATTAAGTAATGTATGACTTTTTTTTGTTAAAACCCGGGTTTAATTTAAGGCGACACACGTTTGCCGGTGAAATCTCGCCAGTGAGAAAAAATCTCGATTTATTTGATCTTAAATTTGCAATGCTCAAATAAATACAAAATTTTGAAGAAAAATATTTCTTGTGGTAACTTTTGACATTATTTGCCAACTTTCTTCGAGTGCGATAATTTACAGTTTCAAAATCGACCTCCCCATATGTTTAAATAAATATATATATATATATATATATATATATAAAACCCACATTGGAGATCAATATACCCCCCACCCCTCTCTCTCTCTCTCTAGTTTCGGCTAGGGGCAAAGTGTAGTATCGGTTTGTGATACTTCATCTTTTCTGTCCTCGATTAGGGAATAAGAAATCCTTCGAGACTAAGGCAATTTTAATTTGTCCACCTTAAAGACCTACTTGCCCTCGCGGGGAGGCAAATAAACAGGAACATAAAATTATTTTATCGTCTGTGGGGGACTTCTCCAGATTAGGACCCACGTCGGCACTTTTCGAATGCTTACATAAACTGCCAATTCGATTTTAGCTTGGGTCCTAATCTGGATAAGTCCCCCACTTTGTTAAATATTAATTGTTTTTTGAAAATCTTTTTTGTTTTGTATTTCAAATTGCAATGTTAATAATTAAAAAAAAAAATTGTATAAATTGCTATTTTTTAAAATTTTGTAATCATTGTAATAAAATTTTCAATAAATAATATATATGTCAGAGTGAGTGAGAGAGAGAGAGAAAGGGGAAGAGACTAGCTGTATTTACCTGCCCTTACCCAGGTTGGAGGGGTCTTTTTAGAGACAAATATGTATCCTAAATATGTAGCTTACTTGCCATAAGTATATGTTAAGGAACTTTGTAAAGTTACTTACTTGCCATAAGTATATTTGAAGGAACTTTGGAAAATTATCTGTTAAGAATTTGAAACCTAAAACGATTGGATTCAGTTTTTATTTAAAAAGATTTCTTTTTTTTATAAATTACTTGTATTTTAAATAGGATTTTGAAAGTTGAATTTAATGTATTGTGCCATTCTTTGTTCATTCTAATTGCTATAAAAAAAACATAACTAATTTTGTTATGGTAATGTTTAAATCTCGATTTGTCAATTTTTTGGATGTAAATAGATTCCCAAACTTTTAAAACATAAGGATTTGCTAAAAAATTTAAAGCCAATAATGACTTTCTATTCAACAGTTTAAAGGTTTTAGGTTTCAAATTCTTAACAGTTTAAATGCTTCCAAATACCTTTCACATTTTTAAGGGTCACAAAGTAATTTATTCTTTTAAGGAATTTAACTATTAAGGAAAGATTAAAATGGCTGACTTGTTTATGAAGAATGTACGCTTAAATGTGTGTGTGTGTACTTGTATTTCAAATCTGCATCCATTTGTGTGTAATAAATATATTTATACAAACCTGTTTCTGAATTTTTGAGATGAGGATTGATAATTTCTCACAACGTTTCAGCTGCTGTAACCTTCGGGCCTTCTTCAGGTGGATCTTTTCGAACTCGGGAATCTGGACTGGATTTCCAACAGAACACTTTAATCCACGAGGGAAGCATGCTCTCGTTCCAGCAGCCATGACGGGGAGAATACACAAAGGTAAGACGTGTCGCCTACTAAACGTAAGGCTAGAACACCGGAAAGCTGTAATACGTGGAGATACTGAAAAGTCGGGTATGGCTGACCACATATGGGACAAAGTATATATATATATATATATATATATATTGAAACAAACAAAAAACAAGGAAAGACAATCATTTTATTTTAAAGAGATTCCTTTTAAGAACCTTTTTTTTATTAGTTAAAATTCTCAAATCCCCCCCCCCCTGGAAAACAAACACCGAATTTGTCTTTTTGTGTTTCTCTCGCAATATTCATATGGATATCATGAAAATGTCTGTTTGAAAATAGTTCTTTTTTGTTTCTTATGCATCCTAGTTGACTCAGAGCAGCTTGTAATGTCCTTTACTCGTAGCTTGGTAGGTATTTTGCTGAAAAAAAAAACAAAAAAAGAAACAATTAGTCATGATCACAATTAATAGTATAATGTGTCTAATAATCAGTGAACGACAACTATTATTAAGCTTATAATTTGGAACTAACTCTTATTCAATAGCCTCACAATTATCTTCTTTGAATTAGTTTTGATTTTCCTGAGATATCTCTAGTTATATTTGTATGTATAGGATTCACTCCTAAACTAATTAACATATCATTATGAATTTAGGACCACAGCTGTTAGGCATAAGAGTTGGTAATGTGGGCTATATTTAGTTTAATTTAGTTTTGTAAAATTTGTAACTATTGCTATTAGGCATCAATTAATAAGTATTGCCCCAATTTCAGTTTCTTTGGGGTATTTTAATGATTCTTAGGGGGTATAAAATGGGCACAATGCCGTCCGATTTGAAAATTCAAATATATCAGATTTGTATTAAATTTGATCCATAGTCATTAGGCCAAACCCTGATCTTCATAAATGATTTCCCAAACCACATTCTAAGATCATAACGCTAATTCAACAGGCCACTGTAGATTGGGACAACATTTTTAAAAACACTTCTGCTATGACTGATGATAATCGAACAGTTTGAAGTGTTTATTCGAAAATGAAATATAAATATAATTCTTAAGAGATACTACACTTTGATCGTAGCCAGATACCCCATAAAATCAAAATTACACAAATGGAAAAAAAAAGGGACATACCATTTCTTTTTTTCGGTAACTGTGCTGCCATTTTCATATAGTAGGAACAGACTTGTAGATGATATTGTTGTTGAGGGCAGGATCGGTAGGTGATGAGGAGGAGGACAACATTGATGCGGCTAGTTGTAAATATGAATGTATATAGATTAGAAAATTAACAAAAAATCATGTAGGCAATAAATCGAAATTATGTCAGTAAGAGAAAATGGAGGATAAAAGTCAACCATACTGCTGTCTCGTGATCGTCATGTTACTTGCGACGTGATTCGGCATTGGACTTAGACTGGTTCACAGAATTCGTCTGTCTCATCTTCATTGTTGTTCTGTGTCATCTAATTCCAACCGGCTGCGAAAATTGGAAGATATGAACAGAGTTAATTTAAAGCAAAACTGAATGTCGGTAAAAGGAAATGAGGATACAAGTGATACAAGTATTGCTATAAGTGATGATGATGATGATGATGATGATGATGATGATGATGATTTGACAGTGGGCAGGAACGCGTTATGCTGCAGTAAGGATTTAAAGCGGCACACAAAAGCGGTAATCCAGTGCGTGTGACGTGAGAGAGCACCAACAGAAATTGCTACATCCTTGACTGACAGCTTTGTGGCTGGTGCTAATGCAATCCACATTACAGATATCTCGTTGGCTTCCTGCCTATATTTCGCAAAGCAAACCTTTCAACACTGACGAATTGGTGCATTTTCCTTATAGACCAGTAGCACACGAAAGCATTAATCGAGCGATGAAAGTCGCGTTCAACAGCTAGCGAATACAATTGACAGACCGAAGAGACACCTCGTGGACGCATTGCATTAGGTTGTTCACAGACCGAATTGTATTTCCTACAAAAGCGGCAAGCAGGACACAAAAGTGCAAATCCAGTCTGTAAATCTGCCACACAGTCTAGAATGTTTCTGATGCTACTGTCAACAGCAGGACTCGTTCATAGAGGCTAACGAACGACTCACACGGTACACACAAACACCGAAGAACAGTGCTCCCTACCAGCAATAACGACGTTTACAGGGCACGGCGATGACGACGACGATCAACACCACTTTTACAACGGACAGCGACCACGACCCTTACACGCTATACGTACAACAACGATGATGGAACGACACAGGCCGTTCGCTTTTGCCAGAGAGGAGATTTGCAGCTAGTTTTACCCCCGACGCCACTGAGAGAATAGCCGCAAGGCTCAACTAGCAGTTGCATGCCAAGTCGGGGAAGGTCGTCTGGCTAAGAAGACACATAGGATGGCATTGGAAGCAACGGTGCCATTTTCACTCAATTCTTTTGTTCTTCTCGGCCTGACGCAGACACGTTTTTGCTTGCCACCACATGCAGTCAAGACAAAAACGACCAGAGGACCGACGAAAGTTACTGATGCCGACTCTTCCTGGATTTGTACCAGAGCCCTGTTAGCCGGGGTAGATGTTAAACTACCACGTTGCCACCGCCCCTACCACGGTGAGGAAGGGTTGGATTTTTAGGGGGGAATAATAAACAAAGCTGAAAATCAATAAGCTCCATTAGTAAGAGAATGCCTTGTTTAGGGTGACTGAAAGTAAAAAACAAAATTTAAATGTAATGTCAACAAACATCTTGATGCACAACTCCCCACTAAGAGTTCTTAAATAATAACGGTTAAACAATTTGGATTATTCGGACTACTCTTCTCAACTTGAGTGTTATTCTCACAACGTTTCGGCCGCTCTAACCTTCGGCCTTCTTCAGTGGTATAATGCCTAGGAGGAGAATGTTATCATGACCACAGAATAGATGCTACATGACCACAACTTAAAAAGAGAAGATAATGCATGGGATGTGGGTAGGAAGGTAAGTAGAATATATATTACACCGCCCTCCCCCCAAGGAGGAGGTAATGCCTTGGAGTATAATATAATAATGAACAGAATATATATTACACTGAGCCCCCCCCCCTTTAAGGAGGAGGTAATCTCTGGGAGTAACGGATTAAGTGTTGGGTGAAATTCAAAAAGAAAAAAAAGGTCAGTAAAAAGTTGTGAAAAACGGACTATGGTAAAAGACGAACAAGTACCCTCTTCTGTTCTACAAAACTTGTGTTTTAAGTTATTTTACAGAGTTTTTTTTTTGTTCAAAACAATCCTGGTGTCCACCTGTTCAGTTAGAACGAAAAACAAAATGGCTGTTCACGAGCCCAGCACGTGGATAATCGATGAACAATCGAAAAGTAAACAAAATATGGTACATTCGAAATCCGTGAATATTACCGGGTTAGACAAAAAAACAGTTCGGTTCAAATTCTTTAGAAGTAATTTTTTTTTTCGATTATACTACATGATAGTAATAATAGAAAAGCCATATATATATATATATATATATATATATATATATATATATATATATATATATATATATATATATATATATATATATATATATGTGTGTGTGTGTGTGTGTTCTCCGAATGATTTAACTTTTGTCAACAATCGACAGTACATTTTGTACTGTAACGGTCAGAAAGGAATTGCATATACATACACTAACATAGATAGATAGAGAGATAGATAGAAAGTCGTGTGTGTGTGTGTTTAATTAATATTGGGGGAATGTATATATATATATATATATATATATATATATATATATATATATATATATATACATACATATATATACATATATATGTATATATATACATATATATACATATATATATATATATATATATATATATATATACATATATATATATATATATATATACATGTGTGTGTAATATATATGTGTGTGTGTGTAATATATATGTAATATATGTGTAATATATATATATATATATATATATATAAGATGTACAATATAAACATATATACAGAGACAGATAGATAGATAGATATATTGATAGATATTCAGAAATATGCATTAACAGATATATATATATATATATATATATATATATATATATATATATATATATATATATATATATATATATATAGAGAGAGAGAGAGAGAGAGAGAGAGAGAGAGAGAGAGAGAGAGAGTTAACACTATATTTCATATATATTCCGGGAGGGAAACTATAATAAATTATTAAACGCACGCACGCATAAATTCACACACTAGAGATGAACGTGTACACGCACACATTCCCCCCCCCCTATCTACTTTAAAGAACTTTATGTATACATGTATGTATACATAAAGATTTTACTCGATGTGAAACCTCCTCGTGTGAAACTGTTAACACTATATTTCCGATATTGTGAACGATCGAATAGAGATGAACGTGTACACACACACGTTTAAAGAACTACTTGGGTCGTGGAGAGAGAGAGAGAGAGAGAGAGAGAGAGAGAGAGAGAGAGAGAGAGAGAGAGAGAGAGAGAGAAGTAAACAGGAACTAAAAAAAAGTGCTGGGATTGAGTTATGTTTCAAAAAAGGCAGAAATATTTCGTCGAGTTTCGTTGTGAGAAATGACAAATTTGAAAAAAACACTTACCGTTTTTTTTTTTTCGCCGATTACAAATTATATTTGATGCTTTTTTTTTTGTTGATTTTTGATTGACTTTTTCTCTCGTCTTTTTGCTGTTTTTTTTTGTTGATTTTCTTTTTTTTAATATCATAAAGTATTGATCTTCCTTTGTCGCGAAAAGATTGATTTTCATTAAAAGATTTGTCGATTTTCATTGAAATTTTTTTTTAATATCATAAAGTATTGATCTTCCTTTGTCGCGAAAAGATTGATTTTCATTATTTTTTTTTTAATATCATAAAGTATTGATCTTCCTTTGTCGCGAAAGATTTGTCGATTTTCATTGAATTTTTTTTTAATATCATAAAGTATTGATCTTCCTTTGTCGCGAAAGATTTGTCGATTTTCATTGAAATTTTGTTGTGTTTACATCCGGTTTTGTTCTGCGTGTTTATATCACGTCGGTTGTTCACAAATGTGGATTTGATTTTGATGTATTTAATGTAGATGTGCTTATTGTGAGAGATAGAGAAAGAAAGAAAGGAGGGAGGGTCATTTTTGAAGGGGAAAAATCGTCATCAAAAAAACCTTAAATATATTACATTTTCATTGAAAGTTATTAACTAGTCAATCATCATAAGAGAAAGTTCAGTGAGAAATAAAAATAGTGAATTGTCGAACTCTGTTTTTGGATCGGCAGAATTCGAGCAGACGACATCGAAAGTCCATCCAAGCCGTGTGTGTTTGTGTATGCGTGTAAGCGTTTGTTTTTGTTCTGTTTTTTTTTCCAGCATTTCGATGGTCGATCTTAGCTGCTCCTAGCTCCTTCCTTGATCCGGACTAAATTCAATCAGTGTGATAAGTTTCAAAGAGAGGTTTTGTTGCTCCCGATTTCCGATCGGTCCGGTGGTGTACGATGCGATGCGATGCGATGCTCGATCCTTGAACTGCAAACGTCGCGACTCTGACGAGGTGAAGCTCGCTGATTGGTCGGTTGGAAAGCGTATGACCTCACTTTGTTTGTGTGTGCGTTGATCTCTCTCTCTCTCTTATTCTCTATGTGTGTGCGTGCGTGCGTTCGTGTCAAGGGCAGATTTTTCTTCCTCCCAGCAGTAAGCTCCTCGCTCCGTGATAGTCAGCGTTAAATCTGTGTCTGTGTGTGCGTTCGTGTCAAGGGCAGATAACTACTTTTCCCTAATTTCGTAAACAAAATTAAAAAACAGACAAAACTAATTTTAGATATTAAAAAAAATTATAAATAATACAAAAATATACAAAAATTATAAATAATACAAAATTGTTATTTTATTTTAAAATAAAACGATACGTATGTGAACAAAAGACGGTCTCTTTAAACATCGAAAAAAAGTTTTGTCACGTTTCTACGTCTCGTTTTTTTTTGGTTTTTTTATATATCTCAAATTTCATCCATTGTATCTTTAATTTAATTTAATTTAATTTAATTTAATTTAATTTAATTTAAAAAAATAATTATTTACATTCTAACAAGTGAGTAATTATAAGAAACACGCCATAGAGTTTATCAGTGACGTCACGTGTTATAAGCATTAAAATTACAGATTCCCTATTTATTTGTGTCCCCACGAGGGCAGAGTTAGACATAGACACAAGGTTGTTTTTAATGTGGGATATTCTCGCTCCCCTAACAAGGGTATTCTGGATTGGGACAAAACATTCAATTATCTCACAAATTACAAACGGTCGGCCCATTATTTTGTTCACAATAAACTTTAAAAAACTAAAACAAAAAATATCTTTTTATTATTTAAATAGTAATTTAGGTGCTCCTTCAGATTAGGACCCAAGCTAACTTTGACCTCGTCGTTAGGGTCAAAGTTAGTTCGGGTCCTAATCTGAATATATATATATATATATATATATATATATATATATATATATATATATATATATATATATATATATATATATATATATATATACACACATATATATATATATATATATATATATACACACATATATATATATATATATATATATATATATATATATATATATATATACACACATATATATATATATATATATATATACACACATATATATATACATATATACACATATATACACACATATATACATATATATATATATATATATATATATATATATATATATATATATACACACATATATATATAATATATGTGTGTATATATATATATATTTTTTGTTGGCTTGTTTCAGAATTTAGAGTGGGGATCAGTTTCATATATAAATTTAATGTAAAATGATCCCCTCATTTTCGGCCATTCTTTTTCTTGCGTTTCTTTGTGGAGAGGAGTCTACTCATGTGTGGTTTTGGGACCCTGCCACTCGGACTACACTCCCCCCCCCCCAATAAACTAAACAAGTCAATTTGATTTGTTTCCAAAAGAACAGTAAATATTTTTTTTTAAATACTAATTTTCCGGTACCGACTTCTTCTTACTTTGTGACATTTTTCTTATTCATTCAATTGTTAAAGTAACTCTCTATTATTTAAATGTCATTTGTCAGTCTGTCTGTGTGCGTGCGCGCGTGTGTGTGTGCGTGTCCAGCTAAAAGTCAGAAACTACACAAGACGAGAAATGGGAGTGTAGAGAAAGATAGAGGTTTTAAAAGAAAGATGGGTGCATCTACAGAATTTGAACCGAACTAATCGACTTTTGCTGAACTAAACCTAAGTTTAGGGTTAGGGTAAAAAAAAAAACAGTTCGGTTAACATTCTGTAGAATTACCGAAGAGGTCACTTTTTAACTCTATTTTGTTGTCCATACCTCCGGGCAACGCCGGGTAGCCATGCTACTTTACAGTGATTCCTATATTTCCTTTAAAAGGGGCCGCGGTCATAAAACCTTTTCCCCGTCGCCATATTATTTTCTGAAGTCGGATTTAAAAAAGAATCCAAGAAACACATTTCCGCTGACAACCGTTTGATCTCATCTCTTCCTTTGACGCTTCCGCCAGACAGATGGCGGCGTCAGCGATGAATTTCGGCCTTGATTTGACGTGGCAAAACTGACACACGTGTATGAATTTAGCACTTAACTTTTTTTTAAAACCTTCATGTTAGAAAATGAATGTTTTTGGTTTAGAGCACAATTAAACCAAAATACTTGGCCGTATTTGATTTAGACCAATATATATTATAATCTGAATTATTTTATTTATTACGAATATATATATATCTATTATATTATTATAGGTTTGATGTGTGTTTATTTACTTTATTATTTATTACGAAACATAGTTTATGATATGGAGACAATGGACAAAACCTGTAAGAAAATTAGTTGACAAATGTCCAGCTTTTTTCCTTTTTCGGGTAAATACTGCCCCCCCTTTTTCTCTCTCTCTCTCTTTCTCTCTCTCTCTCTCTCTCTCTCTCTCTCTCTCTCTCTCTCTTTCCTGCTACGGCTTAAATAATATTACTACTGTGGTGCTATACCCTTTTGTTTATAATGGACTATTCCAATAGATACCGTATGAAATAAGAGCGGGGTTCCGAACAACATACAGGGAATGGTGAGAGTGATAGAAAGACACTTAATAAGGGATGGGTGAGTCACTTCGTGAGTTAATTGCAAATTACAGCCAATTAGAAATATGAAGTGTTTTTACAAACATCAATTCCAAACCCGAGGAATATTTTAGCATGTATTTTGTGTGAAAAAATATGTAGTCTTCATTCTTGCATTTTTCGTGTACGCTGAAACTTGTAACATATTAGTTTGAATAGTGTTCAACAAAATCAGCAAGGGGAATAATTCATACTCTGTATAAATTTCTACCATCCTTTTCCTATATATATATATATATATATATATATATATATATATATATATATATATATATATATATATATATATATATATATATATATATATAGTAAGCTATGAAAATATATTTATGGGAATTAAGCTACACAAAGGCTTCCGCGTTTCATCCCCCTGGGGGGGGGGTCTTCAGGCTTAAAAGCATAGAGTTATGTTTGCCGGGTGTTTGTATATAAAAGCACCCGGCAAAATAACTCCATGCATTTTAGCATGAAGACTCCCCCCGGGGATGAAACGCGGGAGCCTCTGTGTAGCTTAATTGCCATAAATATATTTTCATAGCTTACTACCTAGCTCTACTTACGTATCGAGCACTCTTGAAGTAAATACTGAAAATTGATACATAAACAATTATATCTCCTTATAAAATTTTATGTGGATACATGAAATACATATATATACCTATTTATATATACACACACACACACACACACACACACACATATATATATATATATATATATATATATATATATATATATGTGTGTGTGTGCATACATATATATATACACACATATATATATGTATACAGATATATATCTCTATATATATGTATGTATATATATATATATATATATATATATATGACTACACACACACATACATATATATATATGACTACACACACACACACACACATATATATATATATATATAAATAGTAAGCTATGAAAATATATTAACGGGAATTAAGCTACACAGAGGCTCCCGCGTTTCATCCCCCGGAGAAGGGGGGGGGGAGTCTTCAGGCTTAAAAGCATGGAGTTATGTTTGCCGAGAGTTTGTATATAAAAACACCCGGAAAATAAACACCATGCATTTTAGCCTGAAGACTCCCCCCCCCCCCCCGGGGATGAAACGCGGGAGCCTCTGTGTAGCTTAATTGCCATAAATATATTTTCATAGCTCTACTTACGTATCGAGCACTCTTGGAGTAAATACTGAAAATTGATACATAAAAAATTATATCTCCTTATAAAATTTTATGTGGATACAGGAAATACATATATATATATATACCTATTTAAACACACACACACACATGTATATATATATATGTATACATATATATACATATATATGTGTTAGCATACATATATATATACACACACATATATATATATATATATATGTATATATATGTACATATATATATATATATATATATATTTATATATATATATATATATATATATGTATATACATATATGTATATATAAGAAAAAACGGTTGATATGCCACAAAACAGCCAAACCCAACATAAATGGTTGATAAGCCGAAAAACGAGAAAAGTTTTTATTTTTTTATTTCTTCGTTTTAATCTTTAACAAAAATGTTTTCATTTTTTATTTATTTGTTCGCCCCATCTCGGCCTCCCGACTTGGTATCCATTGAAAATACAATAGGCGTCGTTACAGTCACATTAGTGAAAATATTAAAGTTTGTTTTGGAAAGAAAAGTTGAAATAATATCGAATGATTTTGACGACACGTTCTGCGAGCCGAGCCGGCGAAAAATAGAATTTATTCAAAATGTTTACTAGCTGACGTACAAAAAATATGGGCCTGAGATAATAATTACTAAGGTCGTTTTAAAAACTACACTGATATCTTTGTGTTAAATAAACACTCCGGAAATGAGCACTCTAGACAGGGGAGGTAGAGCTGGTGAGGACTGACTATTCAATTCATAACTGTAGGGGGGAGGGGAGAATATATGGGTTCATACCTTTCCTAAGGGTTTTAGAAAATGTAATGCTGTTTTAAATAGTAGGGCAGACTGTACGCTGAAACTTTGATCTAAGAGAACTTAGATCAAAGTTTCAGCGTACAGTCTGCCCTACTATTTAATTCATAGCTTTGGAGAGGATATACAGATTCATATATTTCCTCAGGGTATTAGTGAAAGTTATGTTGTTTCTCGTTTCTTAGACTAGACACTCTGCGTGACTGAATGAAAGTATATATATATATATGGCCACATTTATTAGATTTAAATTCGGAAAAATAAGCAAGGGGAATAATTTATTTCTGCGTAAATTCCTAACACACTTTTCCTACATGGAACTATGCATGATTGTTTTATGTATTTCTTATGTGAAAGGAGAAAGCAAATAGCAAGTCAGACCATCCTCACCTATAGGTGAAGTGACAAAGCAAAGTCCAGTATAAACAAAAGGGTAGTAATATTATTTAACCCGTAGTAGGAGAGAGACGGGCGAAAAAGAAAAAAAAATGCATGCATTGTCCATTGTCTCCAATACTGAAGTGAGAAGAGAAACCTTTTTCGCCCGCGCGAAGAAAGAACATTTATTTCCGCTCGCGTGTTTGATTGTCAAATTTGTCGGCGTCACCAAATCACTGCCCACTCCTCCCCTTTCTCTCTGCCCGGTCGCCATGGCAACACTCACCTATTTTTAGCAAGAATATATGGAATAAAAAAGTAAAAAAAAAAAAGGCTACTACGACGGTGCTGGCCATGATGGATTTTAAACTCATGTTGTCGAATAAAAAAGTAAAAAAAAAGAATGCTGTTACTACTACTACTACTACTACTACTACTATTCGTGATGATCGTATATATGACTACACACACACATACATATATATGACCACACACACACACACACATATATATATATATATATATATATATATATATATATATATATATATATATATATATATATATATATATATATATATATAGTAAGCTATGAAAATATATTTATGGGAATTAAGCTACACAAAGGCTTCCGCGTTTCATCCCCCTGGGGGGGGGTCTTCAGGCTTAAAAGCATAGAGTTATGTTTGCCGGGTGTTTGTATATAAAAGCACCCGGCGAAATAACTCCATGCATTTTAGCATGAAGACTCCCCCCGGGGATGAAACGCGGGAGCCTCTGTGTAGCTTAATTGCCATAAATATATTTTCATAGCTTACTACCTAGCTCTACTTACGTATCGAGCACTCTTGAAGTAAATACTGAAAATTGATACATAAACAATTATATCTACTTATAAAATTTTATGTGGATACATGAAATACATATATATACCTATTTATATATATACACACACACACACACACACACACACACACATATATATATATATATATATATATATATATATGTGTGTGTGTGCATACATATATATATACACACATATATATATGTATACAGATATATATCTCTATATATATGTATGTATATATATATATATATATATATATATATATGACTACACACACACATACATATATATATATGACTACACACACACACACACACACACATATATATATATATAAATAGTAAGCTATGAAAATATATTAACGGGAATTAAGCTACACAGAGGCTCCCGCGTTTCATCCCCCGGAGAAGGGGGGGGGGAGTCTTCAGGCTTAAAAGCATGGAGTTATGTTTGCCGAGAGTTTGTATATAAAAACACCCGGAAAATAAACACCATGCATTTTAGCCTGAAGACTCCCCCCCCCCCCCGGGGATGAAACGCGGGAGCCTCTGTGTAGCTTAATTGCCATAAATATATTTTTATAGCTCTACTTACGTATCGAGCACTCTTGGAGTAAATACTGAAAATTGATACATAAAAAATTATATCTCCTTATAAAATTTTATGTGGATACAGGAAATACATATATATATATATACCTATTTAAACACACACACACACATGTATATATATATATGTATACATATATATACATATATATGTGTTAGCATACATATATATATACACACACATATATATATATATATATATATATGTATATATATGTACATATATATATATATATATATATATATATATATATATATATATATATATATTTATATATATATATATATATATATATATATATATATATATGTGTATATACATATATGTATATATAAGAAAAAACGGTTGATATGCCACAAAACAGCCAAACCCAACATAAATGGTTGATAAGCCGAAAAACGAGAAAAGTTTTTATTTTTTTATTTCTTCGTTTTAATCTTTAACAAAAATGTTTTCATTTTTTATTTATTTGTTCGCCCCATCTCGGCCTCCCGACTTGGTATCCATTGAAAATACAATAGGCGTCGTTACAGTCACATTAGTGAAAATATTAAAGTTTGTTTTGGAAAGAAAAGTTGAAATAATATCGAATGATTTTGACGACACGTTCTGCGAGCCGAGCCGGCGAAAAATAGAATTTATTCAAAATGTTTACTAGCTGACGTACAAAAAATATGGGCCTGAGATAATAATTACTAAGGTCGTTTTAAAAACTACACTGATATCTTTGTGTTAAATAAACACTCCGGAAATGAGCACTCTAGACAGGGGAGGTAGAGCTGGTGAGGACTGACTATTCAATTCATAACTGTAGGGGGGAGGGGAGAATATATGGGTTCATACCTTTCCTAAGGGTTTTAGAAAATGTAATGCTGTTTTAAATAGTAGGGCAGACTGTACGCTGAAACTTTGATCTAAGAGAACTTAGATCAAAGTTTCAGCGTACAGTCTGCCCTACTATTTAATTCATAGCTTTGGAGAGGATATACAGATTCATATATTTCCTCAGGGTATTAGTGAAAGTTATGCTGTTTCTCGTTTCTTAGACTAGACACTCTGCGTGACTGAATGAAAGTATATATATATATATGGCCACATTTATTAGATTTAAATTCGGAAAAATAAGCAAGGGGAATAATTTATTTCTGCGTAAATTCCTAACACACTTTTCCTACATGGAACTATGCATGATTGTTTTATGTATTTCTTATGTGAAAGGAGAAAGCAAATAGCAAGTCAGACCATCCTCACCTATAGGTGAAGTGACAAAGCAAAGTCCAGTATAAACAAAAGGGTAGTAATATTATTTAACCCGTAGTAGGAGAGAGACGGGCGAAAAAGAAAAAAAAATGCATGCATTGTCCATTGTCTCCAATACTGAAGTGAGAAGAGAAACCTTTTTCGCCCGCGCGAAGAAAGAACATTTATTTCCGCTCGCGTGTTTGATTGTCAAATTTGTCGGCGTCACCAAATCACTGCCCACTCCTCCCCTTTCTCTCTGCCCGGTCGCCATGGCAACACTCACCTATTTTTAGCAAGAATATATGGAATAAAAAAGTAAAAAAAAAAAAGGCTACTACGACGGTGCTGGCCATGATGGATTTTAAACTCATGTTGTCGAATAAAAAAGTAAAAAAAAAGAATGCTGTTACTACTACTACTACTACTACTACTACTATTCGTGATGATCGTATATATGACTACACACACACATACATATATATGACCACACACACACACACACATATATATATATATATATATATATATATATATATATATATATATATATATATATATATATAGTAAGCTATGAAAATATATTTATGGGAATTAAGCTACACAAAGGCTTCCGCGTTTCAACCCCCTGGGGGGGGGTCTTCAGGCTTAAAAGCATAGAGTTATGTTTGCCGGGTGTTTGTATATAAAAGCACCCGGCGAAATAACTCCATGCATTTTAGCATGAAGACTCCCCCCGGGGATGAAACGCGGGAGCCTCTGTGTAGCTTAATTGCCATAAATATATTTTCATAGCTTACTACCTAGCTCTACTTACGTATCGAGCACTCTTGAAGTAAATACTGAAAATTGATACATAAACAATTATATCTCCTTATAAAATTTTATGTGGATACATGAAATACATATATATACCTATTTATATATATACACACACACACACACACACACACACACACACACACATATATATATATATATATATATATATATGTGTGTGTGTGTGCATACATATATATATACACACATATATATATGTATACAGATATATATCTCTATATATATGTATGTATATATATATATATATATATATATATATATATATATGACTACACACACACATACATATATATATATGACTACACACACACACACACACACATATATATATATATATAAATAGTAAGCTATGAAAATATATTAACGGGAATTAAGCTACACAGAGGCTCCCGCGTTTCATCCCCCGGAGAAGGGGGGGGGGAGTCTTCAGGCTTAAAAGCATGGAGTTATGTTTGCCGAGAGTTTGTATATAAAAACACCCGGAAAATAAACACCATGCATTTTAGCCTGAAGACTCCCCCCCCCCCCCCGGGGATGAAACGCGGGAGCCTCTGTGTAGCTTAATTGCCATAAATATATTTTTATAGCTCTACTTACGTATCGAGCACTCTTGGAGTAAATACTGAAAATTGATACATAAAAAATTATATCTCCTTATAAAATTTTATGTGGATACAGGAAATACATATATATATATATACCTATTTAAACACACACACACACATGTATATATATATATGTATACATATATATACATATATATGTGTTAGCATACATATATATATACACACACATATATATATATATATATATATATATATATGTATATATATGTACATATATATATATATATATATATATATATATATTTATATATATATATATATATATATATATATATATATATATATATATATATATATATGTGTATATACATATATGTATATATAAGAAAAAACGGTTGATATGCCACAAAACAGCCAAACCCAACATAAATGGTTGATAAGCCGAAAAACGAGAAAAGTTTTTATTTTTTTATTTCTTCGTTTTAATCTTTAACAAAAATGTTTTCATTTTTTATTTATTTGTTCGCCCCATCTCGGCCTCCCGACTTGGTATCCATTGAAAATACAATAGGCGTCGTTACAGTCACATTAGTGAAAATATTAAAGTTTGTTTTGGAAAGAAAAGTTGAAATAATATCGAATGATTTTGACGACACGTTCTGCGAGCCGAGCCGGCGAAAAATAGAATTTATTCAAAATGTTTACTAGCTGACGTACAAAAAATATGGGCCTGAGATAATAATTACTAAGGTCGTTTTAAAAACTACACTGATATCTTTGTGTTAAATAAACACTCCGGAAATGAGCACTCTAGACAGGGGAGGTAGAGCTGGTGAGGACTGACTATTCAATTCATAACTGTAGGGGGGAGGGGAGAATATATGGGTTCATACCTTTCCTAAGGGTTTTAGAAAATGTAATGCTGTTTTAAATAGTAGGGCAGACTGTACGCTGAAACTTTGATCTAAGAGAACTTAGATCAAAGTTTCAGCGTACAGTCTGCCCTACTATTTAATTCATAGCTTTGGAGAGGATATACAGATTCATATATTTCCTCAGGGTATTAGTGAAAGTTATGTTGTTTCTCGTTTCTTAGACTAGACACTCTGCGTGACTGAATGAAAGTATATATATATATATGGCCACATTTATTAGATTTAAATTCGGAAAAATAAGCAAGGGGAATAATTTATTTCTGCGTAAATTCCTAACACACTTTTACTACATGGAACTATGCATGATTGTTTTATGTATTTCTTATGTGAAAGGAGAAAGCAAATAGCAAGTCAGACCATCCTCACCTATAGGTGAAGTGACAAAGCAAAGTCCAGTATAAACAAAAGGGTAGTAATATTATTTAACCCGTAGTAGGAGAGAGACGGGCGAAAAAGAAAAAAAAATGCATGCATTGTCCATTGTCTCCAATACTGAAGTGAGAAGAGAAACCTTTTTCGCCCGCGCGAAGAAAGAACATTTATTTCCGCTCGCGTGTTTGATTGTCAAATTTGTCGGCGTCACCAAATCACTGCCCACTCCTCCCCTTTCTCTCTGCCCGGTCGCCATGGCAACACTCACCTATTTTTAGCAAGAATATATGGAATAAAAAAGTAAAAAAAAAAAATGCTACTACGACGCTGCTGGCCATGATGGATTTTAAACTCATGTTGTCGAATAAAAAAGTAAAAAAAAAGAATGCTGTTACTACTACTACTACTACTACTACTACTACTATTCGTGATGATCGTATATATGACTACACACACACATACATATATATGACCACACACACACACACACATATATATATATATATATATATATATATATATATAGTAAGCTATGAAAATATATTTATGGGAATTAAGCTACACAAAGGCTTCCGCGTTTCATCCCCCTGGGGGGGGGTCTTCAGGCTTAAAAGCATAGAGTTATGTTTGCCGGGTGTTTGTATATAAAAGCACCCGGCGAAATAACTCCATGCATTTTAGCATGAAGACTCCCCCCGGGGATGAAACGCGGGAGCCTCTGTGTAGCTTAATTGCCATAAATATATTTTCATAGCTTACTACCTAGCTCTACTTACGTATCGAGCACTCTTGAAGTAAATACTGAAAATTGATACATAAACAATTATATCTCCTTATAAAATTTTATGTGGATACATGAAATACATATATATACCTATTTATATATATACACACACACACACACACACACACACACACACACACACACATATATATATATATATATATATATATATATATGTGTGTGTGTGCATACATATATATATACACACATATATATATGTATACAGATATATATCTCTATATATATGTATGTATATATATATATATATATATATATATATATATGACTACACACACACATACATATATATATATGACTACACACACACACACACACACATATATATATATATATAAATAGTAAGCTATGAAAATATATTAACGGGAATTAAGCTACACAGAGGCTCCCGCGTTTCATCCCCCGGAGAAGGGGGGGGGGAGTCTTCAGGCTTAAAAGCATGGAGTTATGTTTGCCGAGAGTTTGTATATAAAAACACCCGGAAAATAAACACCATGCATTTTAGCCTGAAGACTCCCCCCCCCCCGGGGATGAAACGCGGGAGCCTCTGTGTAGCTTAATTGCCATAAATATATTTTCATAGCTCTACTTACGTATCGAGCACTCTTGGAGTAAATACTGAAAATTGATACATAAAAAATTATATCTCCTTATAAAATTTTATGTGGATACAGGAAATACATATATATATATATATACCTATTTAAACACACACACACACACATGTATATATATATATGTATACATATATATACATATATATGTGTTAGCATACATATATATATACACACACATATATATATATATATATATATATATGTATATATATGTACATATATATATATATATATATATATATATATATATATATATATATATATATATATATATATATATATATATATATATATATATATATATATATATATATATATATATGTGTATATACATATATGTATATATAAGAAAAAACGGTTGATATGCCACAAAACAGCCAAACCCAACATAAATGGTTGATAAGCCGAAAAACGAGAAAAGTTTTTATTTTTTTATTTCTTCGTTTTAATCTTTAACAAAAATGTTTTCATTTTTTATTTATTTGTTCGCCCCATCTCGGCCTCCCGACTTGGTATCCATTGAAAATACAATAGGCGTCGTTACAGTCACATTAGTGAAAATATTAAAGTTTGTTTTGGAAAGAAAAGTTGAAATAATATCGAATGATTTTGACGACACGTTCTGCGAGCCGAGCCGGCGAAAAATAGAATTTATTCAAAATGTTTACTAGCTGACGTACAAAAAATATGGGCCTGAGATAATAATTACTAAGGTCGTTTTAAAAACTACACTGATATCTTTGTGTTAAATAAACACTCCGGAAATGAGCACTCTAGACAGGGGAGGTAGAGCTGGTGAGGACTGACTATTCAATTCATAACTGTAGGGGGGAGGGGAGAATATATGGGTTCATACCTTTCCTAAGGGTTTTAGAAAATGTAATGCTGTTTTAAATAGTAGGGCAGACTGTACGCTGAAACTTTGATCTAAGAGAACTTAGATCAAAGTTTCAGCGTACAGTCTGCCCTACTATTTAATTCATAGCTTTGGAGAGGATATACAGATTCATATATTTCCTCAGGGTATTAGTGAAAGTTATGTTGTTTCTCGTTTCTTAGACTAGACACTCTGCGTGACTGAATGAAAGTATATATATATATATGGCCAAATTTATTAGATTTAAATTCGGAAAAATAAGCAAGGGGAATAATTTATTTCTGCGTAAATTCCTAACACACTTTTCCTACATGGAACTATGCATGATTGTTTTATGTATTTCTTATGTGAAAGGAGAAAGCAAATAGCAAGTCAGACCATCCTCACCTATAGGTGAAGTGACAAAGCAAAGTCCAGTATAAACAAAAGGGTAGTAATATTATTTAACCCGTAGTAGGAGAGAGACGGGCGAAAAAGAAAAAAAAATGCATGCATTGTCCATTGTCTCCAATACTGAAGTGAGAAGAGAAACCTTTTTCGCCCGCGCGAAGAAAGAACATTTATTTCCGCTCGCGTGTTTGATTGTCAAATTTGTCGGCGTCACCAAATCACTGCCCACTCCTCCCCTTTCTCTCTGCCCGGTCGCCATGGCAACACTCACCTATTTTTAGCAAGAATATATGGAATAAAAAAGTAAAAAAAAAAAATGCTACTACGACGCTGCTGGCCATGATGGATTTTAAACTCATGTTGTCGAATAAAAAAGTAAAAAAAAAGAATGCTGTTACTACTACTACTACTACTACTACTACTATTCGTGATGATCGTATATATGACTACACACACACATACATATATATGACCACACACACACACACATATATATATATATATATATATATATATATATATATATATATATATAGTAAGCTATGAAAATATATTTATGGGAATTAAGCTACACAAAGGCTTCCGCGTTTCATCCCCCTGTGGGGGGGGGGGTCTTCAGGCTTAAAAGCATAGAGTTATGTTTGCCGGGTGTTTGTATATAAAAGCACCCGGCGAAATAACTCCATGCATTTTAGCATGAAGACTCCCCCCGGGGATGAAACGCGGGAGCCTCTGTGTAGCTTAATTGCCATAAATATATTTTCATAGCTTACTACCTAGCTCTACTTACGTATCGAGCACTCTTGAAGTAAATACTGAAAATTGATACATAAACAATTATATCTCCTTATAAAATTTTATGTGGATACATGAAATACATATATATACCTATTTATATATATACACACACACACACACATATATATATATATAAATATATGTGTGTGTGTGTGTGCATACATATATATATATACACACATATATATATGTATACAGATATATATCTCTATATATATGTATGTATATATATATATATATATATATATATATATATATATATATGACTACACACACACATACATATATATATATGACTACACACACACACACACACACACACACACACATATATATATATATATAAATAGTAAGCTATGAAAATATATTAACGGGAATTAAGCTACACAGAGGCTCCCGCGTTTCATCCCCCGGAGAAGGGGGGGGGGAGTCTTCAGGCTTAAAAGCATGGAGTTATGTTTGCCGAGAGTTTGTATATAAAAACACCCGGAAAATAAACACCATGCATTTTAGCCTGAAGACTCCCCCCCCCCCCCCCGGGGATGAAACGCGGGAGCCTCTGTGTAGCTTAATTGTAATAAATATATTTTCATAGCTCTACTTACGTATCGAGCACTCTTGGAGTAAATACTGAAAATTGATACATAAAAAATTATATCTCCTTATAAAATTTTATGTGGATACAGGAAATACATATATATATATATATACCTATTTAAACACACACACACACACATGTATATATATATATGTATACATATATATACATATATATGTGTTAGCATACATATATATATACACACACATATATATATATATATATATATATATGTATATATATGTACATATATATATATATATATATATATATATATATATATATTTATATATATATATATATATATATATATATATATATATATATATATATGTGTATATACATATATGTATATATAAGAAAAAACGGTTGATATGCCACAAAACAGCCAAACCCAACATAAATGGTTGATAAGCCGAAAAACGAGAAAAGTTTTTATTTTTTTATTTCTTCGTTTTAATCTTTAACAAAAATGTTTTCATTTTTTATTTATTTGTTCGCCCCATCTCGGCCTCCCGACTTGGTATCCATTGAAAATACAATAGGCGTCGTTACAGTCACATTAGTGAAAATATTAAAGTTTGTTTTGGAAAGAAAAGTTGAAATAATATCGAATGATTTTGACGACACGTTCTGCGAGCCGAGCCGGCGAAAAATAGAATTTATTCAAAATGTTTACTAGCTGACGTACAAAAAATATGGGCCTGAGATAATAATTACTAAGGTCGTTTTAAAAACTACACTGATATCTTTGTGTTAAATAAACACTCCGGAAATGAGCACTCTAGACAGGGGAGGTAGAGCTGGTGAGGACTGACTATTCAATTCATAACTGTAGGGGGGAGGGGAGAATATATGGGTTCATACCTTTCCTAAGGGTTTTAGAAAATGTAATGCTGTTTTAAATAGTAGGGCAGACTGTACGCTGAAACTTTGATCTAAGAGAACTTAGATCAAAGTTTCAGCGTACAGTCTGCCCTACTATTTAATTCATAGCTTTGGAGAGGATATACAGATTCATATATTTCCTCAGGGTATTAGTGAAAGTTATGTTGTTTCTCGTTTCTTAGACTAGACACTCTGCGTGACTGAATGAAAGTATATATATATATATGGCCAAATTTATTAGATTTAAATTCGGAAAAATAAGCAAGGGGAATAATTTATTTCTGCGTAAATTCCTAACACACTTTTCCTACATGGAACTATGCATGATTGTTTTATGTATTTCTTATGTGAAAGGAGAAAGCAAATAGCAAGTCAGACCATCCTCACCTATAGGTGAAGTGACAAAGCAAAGTCCAGTATAAACAAAAGGGTAGTAATATTATTTAACCCGTAGTAGGAGAGAGACGGGCGAAAAAGAAAAAAAAATGCATGCATTGTCCATTGTCTCCAATACTGAAGTGAGAAGAGAAACCTTTTTCGCCCGCGCGAAGAAAGAACATTTATTTCCGCTCGCGTGTTTGATTGTCAAATTTGTCGGCGTCACCAAATCACTGCCCACTCCTCCCCTTTCTCTCTGCCCGGTCGCCATGGCAACACTCACCTATTTTTAGCAAGAATATATGGAATAAAAAAGTAAAAAAAAAAAATGCTACTACGACGCTGCTGGCCATGATGGATTTTAAACTCATGTTGTCGAATAAAAAAGTAAAAAAAAAGAATGCTGTTACTACTACTACTACTACTACTACTACTATTCGTGATGATCGTATATATGACTACACACACACATACATATATATGACCACACACACACACACATATATATATATATATATATATATATATATATATATATATATATATAGTAAGCTATGAAAATATATTTATGGGAATTAAGCTACACAAAGGCTTCCGCGTTTCATCCCCCTGTGGGGGGGGGGGTCTTCAGGCTTAAAAGCATAGAGTTATGTTTGCCGGGTGTTTGTATATAAAAGCACCCGGCGAAATAACTCCATGCATTTTAGCATGAAGACTCCCCCCGGGGATGAAACGCGGGAGCCTCTGTGTAGCTTAATTGCCATAAATATATTTTCATAGCTTACTACCTAGCTCTACTTACGTATCGAGCACTCTTGAAGTAAATACTGAAAATTGATACATAAACAATTATATCTCCTTATAAAATTTTATGTGGATACATGAAATACATATATATACCTATTTATATATATACACACACACACACACACACATATATATATATATAAATATATGTGTGTGTGTGTGTGCATACATATATATATATACACACATATATATATGTATACAGATATATATCTCTATATATATGTATGTATATATATATATATATATATATATATATATATATATATATATGACTACACACACACATACATATATATATATGACTACACACACACACACACACACACACACACACATATATATATATATATAAATAGTAAGCTATGAAAATATATTAACGGGAATTAAGCTACACAGAGGCTCCCGCGTTTCATCCCCCGGAGAAGGGGGGGGGGGAGTCTTCAGGCTTAAAAGCATGGAGTTATGTTTGCCGAGAGTTTGTATATAAAAACACCCGGAAAATAAACACCATGCATTTTAGCCTGAAGACTCCCCCCCCCCCCGGGGATGAAACGCGGGAGCCTCTGTGTAGCTTAATTGCCATAAATATATTTTCATAGCTCTACTTACGTATCGAGCACTCTTGGAGTAAATACTGAAAATTGATACATAAAAAATTATATCTCCTTATAAAATTTTATGTGGATACAGGAAATACATATATATATATACCTATTTATACACACACACACACACACACATGTATATATATATGTATACATATATATGTATACATATATATACATATATATGTGTTAGCATACATATATATATACACACATATATATATATGTATATATATGTACATATATATATATATATATATATATATATATATATATATATATATATATATATATATATATATATCTTCGCAGATAAAAAGAAAAAAAATAACAGTGAAATAAAGGCTGGCAAAAGTCGCTTCATTGTTTATTTTTTAATAAAATTGTGGTCTTAAATTATATGTAATTTTTATTTCACTTTAAATAATTTAAATAGGAATTAACACGAAATGAAAGGAAAAATACTCCTGGATGAGAATAGTAGTCCGAATTATACAAATTATCAATCCTCATCTCAAAAATTCATAAAAACATTTTCTTTTAATTTGTTTTACTAAAACACGGTTTAAGTAATAATTTTGGTGACTGAAATAGGATTTAACAAATATTTTTTTAAAATGATGATTCAAAATGAAGGTGTTAGACTATTTGCTGTTATTGTCTGTGTGTGTTTTTATCGCCTCCTTCATGTGGGATAAATGTAGATCTTGAGAGACAACATTTACCTCAGTCGAAAAAAACAAATAAACAACAAATAAATGTTACCAAAAGCAAGATAAGTTACTTTAAATTCTGTTAGACAAAAAGTTCGGTTCAAATTCTGTAGAAGTAATCTTTTTTTCGATTATACAAAAGATAGATAAATTGATAAATATTCATAGATATGCATTAACATATAAATAGATAGATAGATAGATAGATAGATAGATATTCATATATATATATATATATATATATATATATATATATATGTGTGTGTGTGTGTGTGTGTGTGTGTATATGTATGTATATATATATATATATATATATATATATAGATAGATAGATAGATAGATATTCATATATATGTGTGTGTGTGTGTGTGTGTGTGTGTGTAGATAGATAGATAGATAGATAGATAGATAGATAGATAGATAGATAGATAGATAGATAGCGTACTTTTTGTCAGTCACTTTTTTCTCTCTATCTTAAGAAAGGTTCGTTTATTTCCGCGCACATCTGCACCCATGGACACTTGAGTTCAACGCGTTCATTTTACCGGTCGTGTGCGTATGTCTCCCCTTACCATAAAATCATTCTTTGAACTCCGAAAAGGTCGCAACGAATCGTCAAAGTTTTTTTTATGACTGTTCTTTTGGCTCGGGGGCGGGGCGTAGCCGACAGCGACGCGAGTTCTGGGGGTTGTTACACCAAACGGTTTATAAATATATGTTGAGACGAACACACTCTTCGGTAGCTATTGGCGACAGCCGGAGAGTTTTCGAACACATCAAAAGCCATGTGTTTGAAGAGACACGTCGTCCGGTTGAAGAAGAATTACACTTGGTGTGTGTCGATGTAAGTGATGACGATATGAAAAGAGAGAGACGTTGAAACTCCCCTTACCATAAAATGATTGTTTGAAATCCGAAAAGGTCGTAACGAATCGTCAATTTCTTTTGATGTCTGTTTTTCAGGTTTGCGGTCGAGGCCCCGCTAACAGCGACACGAGTCTGGGGGTTGTTACACCAAACGGTTTATAAATATATGTTGAGAGGAACACACTCTTCGGTAGCTATTGGCGACAGCCAGAGAGTTTTCGAACGGATCAAAAGCCATGTGTTTGAAAAGACATGTCGTCCGATTGAAAGACGATAATACTTGGTGTGAGTCTACGTAAGTGATGGCCATATCCACAAGGAGAGAGACGTTGAAACTCCCCTTACCATAACATCATCAAATCAGTATTTGAAAACGGAAAATGTCGCAACGAATCGTCAAAGTTTTTTATGTCCGTTTTTCAGAGCTGGCGTACGGGTGCAGCCAACAGGGACACCAGAGAGTTTCCGAACGCAAGCCATGTGTTTGAAATGACACGTTGTCCGGTTGAAAGACCATAATTCTTGGTG
The DNA here is from genome assembly GCA_963556195.1 of Sepiola atlantica. Lineage (NCBI taxonomy): Eukaryota > Metazoa > Mollusca > Cephalopoda > Sepiida > Sepiolidae > Sepiola > Sepiola atlantica. Next base: position 39,350 of record CAUVYP010000199.1, read on the forward strand.
TGTCTCGAGCTAAGTTTATGGCCATATACCAAGAGAGAGACGTTAGTGTTATCTTATTATGAATGCTTTGAAGATATATTGAAACTCGAGTTAAAATAAAGAAAATAATTCTCGGTATGTCTCGACCTAAGTGAAGGCCATATCCACAGAGAGAGACCTAAGTGTTATGAGGGCTTTGAAGATATATTGAAACTCGAGTTAAAATAAAGAAAATAATTCTCGGTATGTCTCGACCTAAGTGAAGGCCATATCAACAGAGAGAGACCTAAGTGTTATGAGGGCTTTGAAGATATATTGAAACTCGAGTTAAAATAAAGGAAATAATTCTCGGTATGTCTCGACCTAAGTGAAGGCCATATCCACAGAGAGAGACCTAAGTGTTATGAGGGCTTTGAAGATATATTGAAACTCGAGTTAAAATAAAGGAAATAATTCTCGGTATGTCTCGACCTAAGTGAAGGCCATATCAACAGAGAGAGACCTAAGTGTTATGAGGGCTTTGAAGATATATTGAAACTCGAGTTAAAATAAAGAAAATAATTCTTGGTATGTCTCGACCTAAGTGAAGGCCCTATCTACAGAGAAAGACGTTAGTGTTATGAGGGCGTTGAAGATATATGAAAATTCGAGTTCTTCGTATGTCTCGACCTGAGTGAAGGCCCTATCTACGGAGAAAGACGTCAGTGTTATGAGGGCGTTGAAGATATATGAAAATTCGAGTTAAAATAACAACATAATTCTTGGTATGTCTCGACCTAAGTGAAGGCCCCATCTACAGAGAAAGACGTCAGTGTTATGAGGGCGTTGAAGATATATGAAAATTCGAGTTCTTGGTATGTCTCGACCTAAGTGAAGGCCCTATCTACGGAGAAATGCGTCAGTGTTATGAGGGCGTTGAAGATATATTGAAATTGGAGTTAAAATAAAAACATAATTCCTGGTATGTCTCGACCTAAGTGAAGGCGCTATCTACAGAGAAAGACATCAGTGTTATGAGGGCGTTGAAGATATATCAAAATTCGAGTTCTTGGAATGTCTCGACCTGAGTGAAGGCCCTATCTACGGAGAAAGACGTCAGTGTTATGAGGGCGTTGAAGATATATGAAAATTCGAGTTAAAATAACAACATAATTCTTGGTATGTCTCGACCTAAGTGAAGGCCCCATCTACAGAGAAAGACGTCAGTGTTATGAGGGCGTTGAAGATATATGAAAATTCGAGTTCTTGGTATGTCTCGACCTGAGTGAAGGCCCTATCTACGGAGAAAGACGTCAGTGTTATGAGGGCGTTGAAGATATATTGAAATTCGAGTTAAAATAAAGACATAATTCTTGGTATGTCTCAGCCTGAGTGAAGGCCCTATCTACGGAGAAAGACGTCAGTGTTATGAGGGCGTTGAAGATATATGAAAATTCGAGTTAAAATAAAGACATAATTCTTGGTATGTCTCGACCCGAGTGAAGGCCCTATCTACAGAGAAAGACGTAAGTGTTATGAGGGCGTTGAAGATATATTGAAATTCGAGTTAAAATAAAGACATAATTCTTGGTATGTCTCGACCTAAGTGAAGGCCCCATCTACAGAGAAAGACGTCAGTGTTATGAGGGCGTTGAGGATATATTGAAATTCGAGTTAAAATAAAGACATAATTCTTGGTATCTCTCGACCTGTGTGAAGGCCCCATCTACAGAGAAAGACGTCAGTGTTATGAGGGCGTTTAAGATATATTGAAATTCGAGTTAAAATAAAGACATAATTCCTGGTATGTCTCGACCTAAGTGAAGGCGCTATCTACAGAGAAAGACATCAGTGTTATGAGGGCGTTGAAGATATATGAAAATTCGAGTTCTTGGTATGTCTCGACCTGAGTGAAGGCCCTATCTACGGAGAAAGACGTCAGTGTTATGAGGGCGTTGAAGATATATGAAAATTCGAGTTAAAATAAAGACATAATTCTTGGTATGTCTCGACCTAAGTGAAGGCCCTATCTACAGAGAAAGACGTCAGTGTTATGAGGGCGTTGAAGATATATGAAAATTCGAGTTCTTCGGATGTCTCAGCCTGAGTGAAGGCCCTATCTACGGAGAAAGACGTCAGTGTTAGTAGGGCGTTGAAGATATATTGAAATCTGAGTTAAAATAAAGACATAATTCCTGGTATGTCTCGACCTGAGTGAAGGCCCTATCTACGGAGAAAGACGTCAGTGTTATGAGGGCGTTGAAGATATATTGAAATTCGAGTTAAAATAAAGACATAATTCTTGGTATGTCTCAGCCTGAGTGAAGGCCCTATCTACGGAGAAAGACGTCAGTGTTATGAGGGCGTTGAAGATATATGAAAATTCGAGTTAAAATAAAGACATAATTCTTGGTATGTCTCGACCTAAGTGAAGGCCCTATCTACAGAGAAAGACGTCAGTGTTATGAGGGCGTTGAAGATATATGAAAATTCGAGTTCTTCGGATGTCTCAGCCTGAGTGAAGGCCCTATCTACGGAGAAAGACGTCAGTGTTAGTAGGGCGTTGAAGATATATTGAAATCTGAGTTAAAATAAAGACATAATTCCTGGTATGTCTCGACCTGAGTGAAGGCCCTATCTACGGAGAAAGACGTCAGTGTTATGAGGGCGTTGAAGATATATTGAAATTCGAGTTAAAATAAAGACATAATTCTTGGTATGTCTCAGCCTGAGTGAAGGCCCTATCTACGGAGAAAGACGTCAGTGTTATGAGGGCGTTGAAGATATATGAAAATTCGAGTTAAAATAAAGACATAATTCTTGGTATGTCTCGACCCGAGTGAAGGCCCTATCTACAGAGAAAGACGTAAGTGTTATGAGGGCGTTGAAGATATATTGAAATTCGAGTTAAAATAAAGACATAATTCTTGGTATGTCTCGACCTAAGTGAAGGCCCCATCTACAGAGAAAGACGTCAGTGTTATGAGGGCGTTGAGGATATATTGAAATTCGAGTTAAAATAAAGACATAATTCATGGTATCTCTCGACCTGTGTGAAGGCCCCATCTACAGAGAAAGACGTCAGTGTTATGAGGGCGTTTAAGATATATTGAAATTCGAGTTAAAATAAAGACATAATTCCTGGTATGTCTCGACCTAAGTGAAGGCGCTATCTACAGAGAAAGACATCAGTGTTATGAGGGCGTTGAAGATATATGAAAATTCGAGTTCTTGGTATGTCTCAGCCTGAGTGAAGGCCCTATCTACGGAGAAAGACGTCAGTGTTATGAGGGCGTTGAAGATATATGAAAATTCGAGTTAAAATAAAGACATAATTCTTGGTATGTCTCGACCTAAGTGAAGGCCCTATCTACAGAGAAAGACGTCAGTGTTATGAGGGCGTTGAAGATATATGAAAATTCGAGTTCTTCGGATGTCTCAGCCTGAGTGAAGGCCCTATCTACGGAGAAAGACGTCAGTGTTAGTAGGGCGTTGAAGATATATTGAAATCTGAGTTAAAATAAAGACATAATTCCTGGTATGTCTCGATCTGAGTGAAGGCCCTATCTACGGAGAAAGACGTCAGTGTTATGAGGGCGTTGAAGATATATTGAAATTCGAGTTAAAATAAAGACATAATTCTTGGTATGTCTCAGCCTGAGTGAAGGCCCTATCTACGGAGAAAGACGTCAGTGTTATGAGGGCGTTGAAGATATATGAAAATTCGAGTTAAAATAAAGACATAATTCTTGGTATGTCTCGACCCGAGTGAAGGCCCTATCTACAGAGAAAGACGTAAGTGTTATGAGGGCGTTGAAGATATATTGAAATTCGAGTTAAAATAAAGACATAATTCTTGGTATGTCTCGACCTAAGTGAAGGCCCCATCTACAGAGAAAGACGTCAGTGTTATGAGGGCGTTGAGGATATATTGAAATTCGAGTTAAAATAAAGACATAATTCCTGGTATGTCTCGACCTAAGTGAAGGCCCCATCTACGGAGAAAGACGTCAGTGTTATGAGGGCGTTGAAGATATATTGAAATTAGAGTTAAAATAAAGACATAATTCCTGGTATGTCTCGACCTAAGTGAAGGCGCTATCTACAGAGAAAGACATCAGTGTTATGAGGGCGTTGAAGATATATGAAAATTCGAGTTCTTGGTATGTCTCGACCTGAGTGAAGGCCCTATCTACGGAGAAAGACGTCAGTGTTATGAGGGCGTTGAAGATATATTGAAACTCGAGTTCAAATAAAGTAAATAATTCTTGGTGTGTCTCGACCTAAGTAATGACCATATCTAGAGAGAGAGAGAGAGAGAGAGAGAGAGAGAGAGAGAGAGAGAGAGAGAGAGAGACAGAGGGGTTTTGAAGATATAGAACCACCCAGAGTTATGCATTTCTCCCATCGTTTGTTGCAGCTCTGGACACCGTTTTTGTAGAACACCCCAGGTCGGTCTTCCAACCACGTCGTAACTTCAAAAATCAAGGCTGCATCATCTGGGGAACGCTTTCCTTTCAAAAACAACTTCATGGCTGGGAAGAGATGAAAGTCAGAGGGTGCAAGGTCAGGAGAGAAGGGGGATGGAGGAGGATTTCCATAGCCACACGCCCGTGCCACTGATCTGGCGACATGCGTTGTCCTGCAGGAGGAGGATGCCTTTGCTAATCTTGCCCCGCCTCTTGATTTTGATAGCTTCTCTTAATTTTATCAAAAGTGAAGCGTAATAGACTGCTCTCATTGTGGTAACCTTTGCCAGGAAATCTGTCATCACTACTCCGCCCTGGTCCCAGAAGATTGTGAGCATGACATTGCCAGCGGAGGGTTGCACCCTTGCCTCCTTTGGAGGTGGTGGGTCCAAGTGCTTCCACTGCTTTGACTGGTCTCTGTATCATAGTTCCATCCTGTGTAATGAGTCTTTTGAAAAACTTTGACTCATCTTCCTGACACATCTCCAAATTCATCCTCGATCACTCGACCTTCTGGAAAGGTGCGAACAACCTGGGAATACATCTAGCAGGCACCTTATGCATATGCAAATGGTCATGAATGATAGTTTCATAGACCCTTGACTTCTTGGGCTATTTGGCGAATAGTAATGCGTCGATCTTCCATAATGGCAGCCTCAACTTGACGGACAGATGCCTGATCACTGGCAGAAGCTGGACAACCAGGTGTGGGAGCTGTTTCCACAGACTTCCACGATGACAGCGTTTTACAAGGTCATAAAATAGTAAAAAGACGTTGTTGGTAAATGATATCTATCATGTGTTTATATTAATGCGACTCCACAAAATTGAACCCGGGTTCCTGAAATGAAATAAAAAAACACACAGACTATTTTAGATGTAATCGCCTAAAAAAAGTAGAATCTCATTTTTATTTTTGAGTTAATTACTGAACAGCTATTTCACATTGATATTTTTAAATAGGATATTTTTTAAATCACTTCATGTACAGAGGCTTTTTTGTTTTTCTTTATTTCAGAAAGAGCTCAATAATTTTAACTAATTTTATTAGCTTGAAAGTTTTCTTTCGTCGTCGATAAACGGATATGTTGCCAGACAGTAACAGTTTCAATGGCGACATGTCATGTGTACATCAAAGGGTTGTAGCGTCCGTTGTTCCTTTGAAATGAATTAACACTCGACTGTCTTTTCAAAGTCGAGAGAAAAGGGAGGAAGGGAAGGGGTTGGGCAGTGATTTGGCGAGGCCGTTTGTTGGCCTCGCCAAATCACTGCACGTGTTTGCAAATCGCCGTACGTAAAAATAAAAAAATAAAAACTTTTCTCGTCTTTCCTTGTTGGGTTTGGCTGTTTTGTGGCATATCAACCGTTTTTTCTTATATAAACATATATGTATATACACATGTATATATGTACACATATATATATATGTATACACATATATAAATATATAATATATATATGTACACATATATGCATACATGTAATATGTATATATATGTGGCATATATATATATATATATATATATATATATATATACATACATACATATATATACATATATAGAGAGATATATATCTGTATACATATATATATGTATGCACACACATATATATATATATGTATATATATGTATATATATATATATATATATATATATATATATATATATATATATATAGGTATGTGTGTGTGTGTATAAATAGGTATATATATATATATATATATGTATTTCATGTATCCACATAATATTTTATAAGGAGATATAATTTTTTATGTATCAATTTTCAGTATTTACTTCAAGAGTGCTCGATACGTAAGTAGAGCTAGGTAGTAATCTATGAAAATATATTTATGGCAATTAAGCTACACAAAGGCTCCCGAGTTTCATACCCGGGGGAGTCTTCAGGCTAAAATGCATGGAGTTATTTTGCCGGGTGCTTTTATATACAAACACCCGGCAAACATAACTCTATGTTTTAAGCCTGAAGACCCCCCCTACGGGGGATGAAACGCGGAAGCCTCTGTGTAGCTTAATTCCCATAAATATACTTTCATAGCTTACTACACACACACACATATATATATATATATATATATATATATATATATATATATATGTGCGTTTTTATATATATATATATATATATATATATATATATATATATATATATATATATATATATATATATATATATATATAGGAAAAGAGTGGTAGAAATTTATACAGAGTATGAATTATTCCCCTTGCTGATTTTTTGAACACTATTCAAACTGATATGTTACAAGTTTCAGCGTACACGAAAAATGCAGGAATGAAGACTACATATTTTTTCACACAAAATACATGCTAAAATATTCCTCGGTTTTGGAATTGATGTTTGTAAAAACACTTCATTGTTCTAATTGGCTGTAATTTGCAATTAACTCACGACATGACCCACCCATCTCCTATTAAGTGTCTTTCTATCACTCTCACCCTTCCTTGTATGTTGTTCGAAATCCCGCTCTTATTTCATAAGGTATCTATATGATTAGTTCATTATAAACAAAAGGGTATAGCACTACAAGTAGTAATATTATTTAAGCCGTAGCAGGAAAGATAGAGAGAGAGTGGGGGGGGGCAGTATTTACCCGAAAAAGAAAAAAAGCTAGACAATTGTCAACTAATTTCCTTACATGGATTGTCCATTGTCTCCCAATACTCAATATATTGTCGCCTATATACTGATTTTATTCGAATTTTTATTCAAATATATAAACAAATATTTATAATTATTTGAATTGTTTGAATCAGAAAAATGTGAGTTTGCAAAGCCAGTTAAATAAAAGAGGCAAATAAAAGAAATGAAATATTGGCAGTAAATAAAAAATAATTGAAATAGAAAACCAATTATGTTTGCTGTAGATTTTCATTTTCAATGGAGATATCAAATCTCCATTACTAAGTACAAGTTCGTTCCATTAGTATTAAATTTCAGACACTAAAAAAAAATGTCCTCGCCTACGAATAAGGTGGCCCCTTTTTTAACCTTAAGTGTAAAGTAGGGAGGAGAGGGGGCAGGGGTCATATGGGGGCAATCGTTGTAATGAGTTTAAATGAAATTCATTTGGCTTTGTTTTACACTGGAAACTGACGCACGTGAATATTTTGTTTGAAAGTTTTTTTTTAATCGTTCCTTAAAGGGGCATGTTAGAAAATGAATGTTAGAAAGAAAGAATAAAGAAAGAATAAAAAAGAAAGAAAGAAAGAAAGGCGCTGAGCGGGCAGGGGACGTCACGTGATATCTTTCTCTCTGTTTGTCTGCGAAGAGGAAAGACAGGTTAAGAGACGGGGCGGGGGGGGGGGGGGAAGAAAGAAAGAAAGAAAGAAAGAAAGAAAGAAAGGCGCTGAGCGGGCAGTTCACGACGCGTGCATTCAATTCCTGTTCCCGTAAACAAAATGACTTGATTATTTTTTAAGATGGCTTTTCACATAAATTCAGAATTCACACGAGGTAAGAATTTTGTGGCATTTTTTTGACATAGTGACAATTTCTTTTTTTTTTTAAATAATAATTTAAATCGCACCAGGTTTGTTTTGAACAAAAAAAAACTCTTTAAAATAACTTAAAACACAAATAAACTTATCCAGTTTTGTAGAACAGAACTGTAACTTATCTTGCCTTTGGTAACAGTTATTTGTTGTCTATTTGTTTTGTTTTTTTGTTTTTTTCGTTTTGTTTGCTGTCGTTATGAATGCCGCCTGTTTCTGAATTTTTGAGAGAAGGATTCCTAATTTAGAAATTGTTTATTAAGACTATTTTTAACTTATCTTGCCTTTGGTAACATTTATTTGTTGCCTATTTGTTTTATCGTTTTGTTAGCTATTATGGTAAGGGGAGACATACTCACACGACCGATAAAGTGAACGCGTTGAACTCAAGTGTCCATTGGTGCAGATGTGTATTTACTCCTCGCGGAGTTAGGCACAAGGCCAGTTTTATCTTACTCCCACAAGTAAGATGTGACCCAAGATCGGGTCGAGCAAGTGGGGTTAAAAGCCAGCGCTCGAGAGGTGAGCACTCTGGCCATTTAAAAATTGCCTGGGCAGCCCCGTCGGCATTCCCCGGTAGGGGCGCCTCAGACAGTAAGCAATAAACTTACTCCACCCCAAAGAGGAGAGGCGAAGCCTGGGAGGAAGATGTGCGCGCAATAAACGATACTTAGTTAGAGAGAAAAAGACCAGAAGGTTAATTATTTAGAAAAACTTTACTTGTGTATCCTTCCCCCGTCAAAAGTGACTGACAAAAAGTACGCTATCTATCTATCTATCTATCTATCTATCTATCTATCTATCTATCTATCTATCTATCTATCTATCTATCTATCTGTATGTATATACACACACACACACACACACACACACATATATATATATATATGAATATCTATCTATCTATATATATATATATATATATATATATATATACATACATATACATACACACACACACACACACACATATATATATATATATGAATATCTATCTATCTATCTATCTATCTATCTATCTATCTATCTATCTATTTATATGTTAATGCATATCTATGAATATTTATCAATTTATCTATCTTTTGTATAATCGAAAAAAAGATTACTTCTACAGAATTTGAACCGAACTTTTTGTCTAACAGAATTTAAAGTAACTTATCTTGCCCAGATAAACGATACTTTCTTAAGATAGAGAGAAAAAAACCCATGTTTTCCTAGAAGGTTCATTATTTGGAAAAACTTTACTTGTGTATCCCCCCCCCCGTCAAAAGTGACTGACAAAAAGTACGCTATCTATCTATCTATCTATCTATCTATCTATCTATCTATCTATCTATCTATCTATCTGTATGTATATACACACACACACACACACACACACACACATATATATATATATATATATATGAATATCTATCTATCTATCTATCTATATATATATATATATATATATATACATACATATACATACACACACACACACACACATATATATATATATGAATATCTATCTATCTATCTATCTATCTATCTATTTATATGTTAATGCATATCTATGAATATTTATCAATTTATCTATGTTTTGTATAATCGAAAAAAAGATTACTTCTACAGAATTTGAACCGAACTTTTTGTCTAACAGAATTTAAAGTAACTTATCTTGCCTTTGGTAACATTTATTTGTTTATTTGTTTTATCGTTTTGTTAGCTATCGTTATAAATGCCGTCTGTTTCTGAATTTTTGAGAGAAGGATTCCTAATTTTCAAATTGTTTATTCTTAATACAACGACTATTTTTAATTTATCTTGCTTTTGGTAACATTTATTTGTTGCCTATTTGTTTTTGTTTTGTTTTATCGTTTTGTTAGCTGTCGTTATAAATGCCGTCTGTTTCTTAATTTTTTAGAGAAGGATTCCTAATTTAGAAATTGTTTATTCTTAATACAACGACTATTTTTTAATTTATCTTGCCTTTGGTAACATTTATTTGTTGGCACATGTTCGTCTTTAACCACTGTCCGTTTTTCACAACTTTTTACTGACCATTTTTCTTTTCTAGAGAATTCCGACGTTTTTGGAATTTTTTTCAACTATTTTACATTTTAGGAGGAGGGATCAGTTTCCAATGTTAATTCAACGTAGACTGATCCCCCTCTTTTTGACCATCTCAATTTAAAAAAATCTTTTTCGGTGTACAATTAGCTATCATGTCAATAGAGAATTCCGGGGGTTTCGGAAAGAAATTTAAAAAATTGATATTTAAAGACGGGGATCAGTTTTCAATGTAAATCCAACGTAGACTGATCCCCCTCTTTTTGACCATCTCAAATTTTTGAAATTATTCTTCTGTTTACAATTACCTATCATGTCGCAAGAGAATTTCGGGGTTTTTAGAAAGAAATTTAAAAAAATTTAGATTTTAAGACGGGGGATCAGTCCGTTTTTCACAGCGTTTTACGTCGTAAAATCTCAATTTTTTAAAATTTATTTCCAAAACCCCCGGTATTCTCTAGCGACATGATAGATAATTGTACACCGAAAAAGATTTTTAAAAAAATTGAGATGGTCAAAAAGAGGGGGATCAGTCTACGTTGAATTAACATTGGAAAATGATCCCCCCTCCTAAAATGTAAAATATTTGAAATTTTTTTCCAAAAACCTCAGAATTCTCTAGCAGCCTGATAGATAAGTGTACACAGAAAAAATGAAATAAAAATGGTCAGTAAAATCTAAAGTTCTGGTATATATGTTTATATTTTAAGGTATGTACATCTTTTACACTATACACAACCATGACAGAGATGGGAGAAGAATTCTGTGCACTAGTTGATGCCAAATGCTGTCGCAAGTAACATGTAGTTTACAACAGAGCACGACAACGAAACAGCAGTAAGTTCACTTTTCGATTCATTTCACACATAATTTTAGATGCTAGTATTTGTATCATACATGCCAAACATTAGTATTTATTCCAAACATGACCGTGACCTACACAATTTGACCTTGACATTCAAAACACAGGCCATTAAACGGTGACCTTGACATGACCTTGACATGACCTTGACATGAGGTGACCGTGACCTTTACAATATGACCTTGAGCCCAGACACACAGGCCATTAACTCCGTGCGGGTGAAGTCTGACAGACACGCGTCTCCCATTAAATCGTGGACGTTTGACCTTGACATTCAAAACACAGGCCATTAAACGGTGACCTTGACATGACCTTGACATGAGGTGACCGTGACCTTTACAATATGACCTTGAGCCCAGACACACAGGCCATTAACTCCGTGCGGGTGAAGTCTGACAGACACGCGTCTCCCATTAAATCGTGGACGTTTGACCTTGACATTCAAAACACAGGCCATTAAACGGTGACCTTGACATGACCTTGACATGACCTTGACATGAGGTGACCGTGACCTTTACAATATGACCTTGAGCCCAGACACACAGGCCATTAACTCCGTGCGGGTGAAGTCTGACAGACACGCGTCTCCCATTAAATCGTGGACGTTTGACCTTGACATTCAAAACACAGGCCATTAAACGGTGACCTTGACATGACCTTGACATGAGGTGACCGTGACCTTTACAATATGACCTTGAGCCCAGACACACAGGCCATTAACTCCGTGCGGGTGAAGTCTGACAGACACGCGTCTCCCATTAAATCGTGGACGTTTGACCTTGACATTCAAAACACAGGCCATTAAACGGTGACCTTGACATGACCTTGACATGAGGTGACCGTGACCTTTACAATATGACCTTGAGCCCAGACACACAGGCCATTAACTCCGTGCGGGTGAAGTCTGACAGACACGCGTCTCCCATTAAATCGTGGACGTTTGACCTTGACATTCAAAACACAGGCCATTAAACGGTGACCTTGACATGACCTTGACATGACCTTGACATGAGGTGACCGTGACCTTTACAATATGACCTTGAGCCCAGACACACAGGCCATTAACTCCGTGCGGGTGAAGTCTGACAGACACGCGTCTCCCATTAAATCGTGGACGTTTGACCTTGACATTCAAAACACAGGCCATTAAACGGTGACCTTGACATGACCTTGACATGAGGTGACCGTGACCTTTACAATATGACCTTGAGCCCAGACACACAGGCCATTAACTCCGTGCGGGTGAAGTCTGACAGACACGCGTCTCCCATTAAATCGTGGACGTTTGACCTTGACATTCAAAACACAGGCCATTAAACGGTGACCTTGACATGACCTTGACATGAGGTGACCGTGACCTTTACAATATGACCTTGAGCCCAGACACACAGGCCATTAACTCCGTGCGGGTGAAGTCTGACAGACACGCGTCTCCCATTAAATCGTGGACGTTTGACCTTGACATTCAAAACACAGGCCATTAAACGGTGACCTTGACATGACCTTGACATGAGGTGACCGTGACCTTTACAATATGACCTTGAGCCCAGACACACAGGCCATTAACTCCGTGCGGGTGAAGTCTGACAGACACGCGTCTCCCATTAAATCGTGGACGTTTGACCTTGACATTCAAAACACAGGCCATTAAACGGTGACCTTGACATGACCTTGACATGAGGTGACCGTGACCTTTACAATATGACCTTGAGCCCAGACACACAGGCCATTAACTCCGTGCGGGTGAAGTCTGACAGACACGCGTCTCCCATTAAATCGTGGACGTTTGACCTTGACATTCAAAACACAGGCCATTAAACGGTGACCTTGACATGACCTTGACATGAGGTGACCGTGACCTTTACAATATGACCTTGAGCCCAGACACACAGGCCATTAACTCCGTGCGGGTGAAGTCTGACAGACACGCGTCTCCCATTAAATCGTGGACGTTTGACCTTGACATTCAAAACACAGGCCATTAAACGGTGACCTTGACATGACCTTGACATGAGGTGACCGTGACCTTTACAATATGACCTTGAGCCCAGACACACAGGCCATTAACTCCGTGCGGGTGAAGTCTGACAGACACGCGTCTCCCATTAAATCGTGGACGTTTGACCTTGACATTCAAAACACAGGCCATTAAACGGTGACCTTGACATGACCTTGACATGACCTTGACATGAGGTGACCGTGACCTTTACAATATGACCTTGAGCCCAGACACACAGGCCATTAACTCCGTGCGGGTGAAGTCTGACAGACACGCGTCTCCCATTAAATCGTGGACGTTTGACCTTGACATTCAAAACACAGGCCATTAAACGGTGACCTTGACATGACCTTGACATGAGGTGACCGTGACCTTTACAATATGACCTTGAGCCCAGACACACAGGCCATTAACTCCGTGCGGGTGAAGTCTGACAGACACGCGTCTCCCATTAAATCGTGGACGTTTGACCTTGACATTCAAAACACAGGCCATTAAACGGTGACCTTGACATGACCTTGACATGACCTTGACATGAGGTGACCGTGACCTTTACAATATGACCTTGAGCCCAGACACACAGGCCATTAACTCCGTGCGGGTGAAGTCTGACAGACACGCGTCTCCCATTAAATCGTGGACGTTTGACCTTGACATTCAAAACACAGGCCATTAAACGGTGACCTTGACATGACCTTGACATGAGGTGACCGTGACCTTTACAATATGACCTTGAGCCCAGACACACAGGCCATTAACTCCGTGCGGGTGAAGTCTGACAGACACGCGTCTCCCATTAAATCGTGGACGTTTGACCTTGACATTCAAAACACAGGCCATTAAACGGTGACCTTGACATGACCTTGACATGAGGTGACCGTGACCTTTACAATATGACCTTGAGCCCAGACACACAGGCCATTAACTCCGTGCGGGTGAAGTCTGACAGACACGCGTCTCCCATTAAATCGTGGACGTTTGACCTTGACATTCAAAACACAGGCCATTAAACGGTGACCTTGACATGACCTTGACATGAGGTGACCGTGACCTTTACAATATGACCTTGAGCCCAGACACACAGGCCATTAACTCCGTGCGGGTGAAGTCTGACAGACACGCGTCTCCCATTAAATCGTGGACGTTTGACCTTGACATTCAAAACACAGGCCATTAAACGGTGACCTTGACATGACCTTGACATGAGGTGACCGTGACCTTTACAATATGACCTTGAGCCCAGACACACAGGCCATTAACTCCGTGCGGGTGAAGTCTGACAGACACGCGTCTCCCATTAAATCGTGGACGTTTGACCTTGACATTCAAAACACAGGCCATTAAACGGTGACCTTGACATGACCTTGACATGAGGTGACCGTGACCTTTACAATATGACCTTGAGCCCAGACACACAGGCCATTAACTCCGTGCGGGTGAAGTCTGACAGACACGCGTCTCCCATTAAATCGTGGACGTTTGACCTTGACATTCAAAACACAGGCCATTAAACGGTGACCTTGACATGACCTTGACATGAGGTGACCGTGACCTTTACAATATGACCTTGAGCCCAGACACACAGGCCATTAACTCCGTGCGGGTGAAGTCTGACAGACACGCGTCTCCCATTAAATCGTGGACGTTTGACCTTGACATTCAAAACACAGGCACAGAAACGGTGACCTTGACATGACCTTGACATGAGGTGACCGTGACCTTTACAATATGACCTTGAGCCCAGACACACAGGCCATTAACTCCGTGCGGGTGAAGTCTGACAGACACGCGTCTCCCATTAAATCGTGGACGTTTGACCTTGACATTCAAAACACAGGCCATTAAACGGTGACCTTGACATGACCTTGACATGACCTTGACATGAGGTGACCGTGACCTTTACAATATGACCTTGAGCCCAGACACACAGGCCATTAACTCCGTGCGGGTGAAGTCTGACAGACACGCGTCTCCCATTAAATCGTGGACGTTTGACCTTGACATTCAAAACACAGGCCATTAAACGGTGACCTTGACATGACCTTGACATGAGGTGACCGTGACCTTTACAATATGACCTTGAGCCCAGACACACAGGCCATTAACTCCGTGCGGGTGAAGTCTGACAGACACGCGTCTCCCATTAAATCGTGGACGTTTGACCTTGACATTCAAAACACAGGCCATTAAACGGTGACCTTGACATGACCTTGACATGAGGTGACCGTGACCTTTACAATATGACCTTGAGCCCAGACACACAGGCCATTAACTCCGTGCGGGTGAAGTCTGACAGACACGCGTCTCCCATTAAATCGTGGACGTTTGACCTTGACATTCAAAACACAGGCCATTAAACGGTGACCTTGACATGAGGTGACCGTGACCTTTACAATATGACCTTGAGCCCAGACACACAGGCCATTAACTCCGTGCGGGTGAAGTCTGACAGACACGCGTCTCCCATTAAATCGTGGACGTTTGACCTTGACATTCAAAACACAGGCCATTAAACGGTGACCTTGACATGACCTTGACATGACCTTGACATGAGGTGACCGTGACCTTTACAATATGACCTTGAGCCCAGACACACAGGCCATTAACTCCGTGCGGGTGAAGTCTGACAGACACGCGTCTCCCATTAAATCGTGGACGTTTGACCTTGACATTCAAAACACAGGCCATTAAACGGTGACCTTGACATGACCTTGACATGAGGTGACCGTGACCTTTACAATATGACCTTGAGCCCAGACACACAGGCCATTAACTCCGTGCGGGTGAAGTCTGACAGACACGCGTCTCCCATTAAATCGTGGACGTTTGACCTTGACATTCAAAACACAGGCCATTAAACGGTGACCTTGACATGACCTTGACATGACCTTGACATGAGGTGACCGTGACCTTTACAATATGACCTTGAGCCCAGACACACAGGCCATTAACTCCGTGCGGGTGAAGTCTGACAGACACGCGTCTCCCATTAAATCGTGGACGTTTGACATTCAAAACACAGGCCATTAAACGGTGACCTTGACATGACCTTGACATGAGGTGACCGTGACCTTTACAATATGACCTTGAGCCCAGACACACAGGCCATTAACTCCGTGCGGGTGAAGTCTGACAGACACGCGTCTCCCATTAAATCGTGGACGTTTGACCTTGACATTCAAAACACAGGCCATTAAACGGTGACCTTGACATGACCTTGACATGAGGTGACCGTGACCTTTACAATATGACCTTGAGCCCAGACACACAGGCCATTAACTCCGTGCGGGTGAAGTCTGACAGACACGCGTCTCCCATTAAATCGTGGACGTTTGACCTTGACATTCAAAACACAGGCCATTAAACGGTGACCTTGACATGACCTTGACATGACCTTGACATGAGGTGACCGTGACCTTTACAATATGACCTTGAGCCCAGACACACAGGCCATTAACTCCGTGCGGGTGAAGTCTGACAGACACGCGTCTCCCATTAAATCGTGGACGTTTGACCTTGACATTCAAAACACAGGCCATTAAACGGTGACCTTGACATGACCTTGACATGAGGTGACCGTGACCTTTACAATATGACCTTGAGCCCAGACACACAGGCCATTAACTCCGTGCGGGTGAAGTCTGACAGACACGCGTCTCCCATTAAATCGTGGACGTTTGACCTTGACATTCAAAACACAGGCCATTAAACGGTGACCTTGACATGACCTTGACATGAGGTGACCGTGACCTTTACAATATGACCTTGAGCCCAGACACACAGGCCATTAACTCCGTGCGGGTGAAGTCTGACAGACACGCGTCTCCCATTAAATCGTGGACGTTTGACCTTGACATTCAAAACACAGGCCATTAAACGGTGACCTTGACATGACCTTGACATGACCTTGACATGAGGTGACCGTGACCTTTACAATATGACCTTGAGCCCAGACACACAGGCCATTAACTCCGTGCGGGTGAAGTCTGACAGACACGCGTCTCCCATTAAATCGTGGACGTTTGACCTTGACATTCAAAACACAGGCCATTAAACGGTGACCTTGACATGACCTTGACATGAGGTGACCGTGACCTTTACAATATGACCTTGAGCCCAGACACACAGGCCATTAACTCCGTGCGGGTGAAGTCTGACAGACACGCGTCTCCCATTAAATCGTGGACGTTTGACCTTGACATTCAAAACACAGGCCATTAAACGGTGACCTTGACATGACCTTGACATGAGGTGACCGTGACCTTTACAATATGACCTTGAGCCCAGACACACAGGCCATTAACTCCGTGCGGGTGAAGTCTGACAGACACGCGTCTCCCATTAAATCGTGGACGTTTGACCTTGACATTCAAAACACAGGCCATTAAACGGTGACCTTGACATGACCTTGACATGACCTTGACATGAGGTGACCGTGACCTTTACAATATGACCTTGAGCCCAGACACACAGGCCATTAACTCCGTGCGGGTGAAGTCTGACAGACACGCGTCTCCCATTAAATCGTGGACGTTTGACCTTGACATTCAAAACACAGGCCATTAAACGGTGACCTTGACATGACCTTGACATGACCTTGACATGAGGTGACCGTGACCTTTACAATATGACCTTGAGCCCAGACACACAGGCCATTAACTCCGTGCGGGTGAAGTCTGACAGACACGCGTCTCCCATTAAATCGTGGACGTTTGACCTTGACATTCAAAACACAGGCCATTAAACGGTGACCTTGACATGACCTTGACATGAGGTGACCGTGACCTTTACAATATGACCTTGAGCCCAGACACACAGGCCATTAACTCCGTGCGGGTGAAGTCTGACAGACACGCGTCTCCCATTAAATCGTGGACGTTTGACCTTGACATTCAAAACACAGGCCATTAAACGGTGACCTTGACATGACCTTGACATGAGGTGACCGTGACCTTTACAATATGACCTTGAGCCCAGACACACAGGCCATTAACTCCGTGCGGGTGAAGTCTGACAGACACGCGTCTCCCATTAAATCGTGGACGTTTGACCTTGACATTCAAAACACAGGCCATTAAACGGTGACCTTGACATGACCTTGACATGACCTTGACATGAGGTGACCGTGACCTTTACAATATGACCTTGAGCCCAGACACACAGGCCATTAACTCCGTGCGGGTGAAGTCTGACAGACACGCGTCTCCCATTAAATCGTGGACGTTTGACCTTGACATTCAAAACACAGGCCATTAAACGGTGACCTTGACATGACCTTGACATGAGGTGACCGTGACCTTTACAATATGACCTTGAGCCCAGACACACAGGCCATTAACTCCGTGCGGGTGAAGTCTGACAGACACGCGTCTCCCATTAAATCGTGGACGTTTGACCTTGACATTCAAAACACAGGCCATTAAACGGTGACCTTGACATGACCTTGACATGACCTTGACATGAGGTGAC
The DNA here is from genome assembly GCA_963556195.1 of Sepiola atlantica. Classification (NCBI taxonomy): domain Eukaryota; kingdom Metazoa; phylum Mollusca; class Cephalopoda; order Sepiida; family Sepiolidae; genus Sepiola; species Sepiola atlantica. Next base: position 57,692 of record CAUVYP010000199.1, read on the forward strand.
CGTGACCTTTACAATATGACCTTGAGCCCAGACACACAGGCCATTAACTCCGTGCGGGTGAAGTCTGACAGACACGCGTCTCCCATTAAATCGTGGACGTTTGACCTTGACATTCAAAACACAGGCCATTAAACGGTGACCTTGACATGACCTTGACATGACCTTGACATGAGGTGACCGTGACCTTTACAATATGACCTTGAGCCCAGACACACAGGCCATTAACTCCGTGCGGGTGAAGTCTGACAGACACGCGTCTCCCATTAAATCGTGGACGTTTGACCTTGACATTCAAAACACAGGCCATTAAACGGTGACCTTGACATGACCTTGACATGACCTTGACATGAGGTGACCGTGACCTTTACAATATGACCTTGAGCCCAGACACACAGGCCATTAACTCCGTGCGGGTGAAGTCTGACAGACACGCGTCTCCCATTAAATCGTGGACGTTTGACCTTGACATTCAAAACACAGGCCATTAAACGGTGACCTTGACATGACCTTGACATGAGGTGACCGTGACCTTTACAATATGACCTTGAGCCCAGACACACAGGCCATTAACTCCGTGCGGGTGAAGTCTGACAGACACGCGTCTCCCATTAAATCGTGGACGTTTGACCTTGACATTCAAAACACAGGCCATTAAACGGTGACCTTGACATGACCTTGACATGAGGTGACCGTGACCTTTACAATATGACCTTGAGCCCAGACACACAGGCCATTAACTCCGTGCGGGTGAAGTCTGACAGACACGCGTCTCCCATTAAATCGTGGACGTTTGACCTTGACATTCAAAACACAGGCCATTAAACGGTGACCTTGACATGACCTTGACATGAGGTGACCGTGACCTTTACAATATGACCTTGAGCCCAGACACACAGGCCATTAACTCCGTGCGGGTGAAGTCTGACAGACACGCGTCTCCCATTAAATCGTGGACGTTTGACCTTGACATTCAAAACACAGGCCATTAAACGGTGACCTTGACATGACCTTGACATGAGGTGACCGTGACCTTTACAATATGACCTTGAGCCCAGACACACAGGCCATTAACTCCGTGCGGGTGAAGTCTGACAGACACGCGTCTCCCATTAAATCGTGGACGTTTGACCTTGACATTCAAAACACAGGCCATTAAACGGTGACCTTGACATGACCTTGACATGAGGTGACCGTGACCTTTACAATATGACCTTGAGCCCAGACACACAGGCCATTAACTCCGTGCGGGTGAAGTCTGACAGACACGCGTCTCCCATTAAATCGTGGACGTTTGACCTTGACATTCAAAACACAGGCCATTAAACGGTGACCTTGACATGACCTTGACATGAGGTGACCGTGACCTTTACAATATGACCTTGAGCCCAGACACACAGGCCATTAACTCCGTGCGGGTGAAGTCTGACAGACACGCGTCTCCCATTAAATCGTGGACGTTTGACCTTGACATTCAAAACACAGGCCATTAAACGGTGACCTTGACATGACCTTGACATGACCTTGACATGAGGTGACCGTGACCTTTACAATATGACCTTGAGCCCAGACACACAGGCCATTAACTCCGTGCGGGTGAAGTCTGACAGACACGCGTCTCCCATTAAATCGTGGACGTTTGACCTTGACATTCAAAACACAGGCCATTAAACGGTGACCTTGACATGACCTTGACATGAGGTGACCGTGACCTTTACAATATGACCTTGAGCCCAGACACACAGGCCATTAACTCCGTGCGGGTGAAGTCTGACAGACACGCGTCTCCCATTAAATCGTGGACGTTTGACCTTGACATTCAAAACACAGGCCATTAAACGGTGACCTTGACATGACCTTGACATGAGGTGACCGTGACCTTTACAATATGACCTTGAGCCCAGACACACAGGCCATTAACTCCGTGCGGGTGAAGTCTGACAGACACGCGTCTCCCATTAAATCGTGGACGTTTGACCTTGACATTCAAAACACAGGCCATTAAACGGTGACCTTGACATGACCTTGACATGAGGTGACCGTGACCTTTACAATATGACCTTGAGCCCAGACACACAGGCCATTAACTCCGTGCGGGTGAAGTCTGACAGACACGCGTCTCCCATTAAATCGTGGACGTTTGACCTTGACATTCAAAACACAGGCCATTAAACGGTGACCTTGACATGACCTTGACATGACCTTGACATGAGGTGACCGTGACCTTTACAATATGACCTTGAGCCCAGACACACAGGCCATTAACTCCGTGCGGGTGAAGTCTGACAGACACGCGTCTCCCATTAAATCGTGGACGTTTGACCTTGACATTCAAAACACAGGCCATTAAACGGTGACCTTGACATGACCTTGACATGAGGTGACCGTGACCTTTACAATATGACCTTGAGCCCAGACACACAGGCCATTAACTCCGTGCGGGTGAAGTCTGACAGACACGCGTCTCCCATTAAATCGTGGACGTTTGACCTTGACATTCAAAACACAGGCCATTAAACGGTGACCTTGACATGACCTTGACATGAGGTGACCGTGACCTTTACAATATGACCTTGAGCCCAGACACACAGGCCATTAACTCCGTGCGGGTGAAGTCTGACAGACACGCGTCTCCCATTAAATCGTGGACGTTTGACCTTGACATTCAAAACACAGGCCATTAAACGGTGACCTTGACATGACCTTGACATGACCTTGACATGAGGTGACCGTGACCTTTACAATATGACCTTGAGCCCAGACACACAGGCCATTAACTCCGTGCGGGTGAAGTCTGACAGACACGCGTCTCCCATTAAATCGTGGACGTTTGACCTTGACATTCAAAACACAGGCCATTAAACGGTGACCTTGACATGACCTTGACATGAGGTGACCGTGACCTTTACAATATGACCTTGAGCCCAGACACACAGGCCATTAACTCCGTGCGGGTGAAGTCTGACAGACACGCGTCTCCCATTAAATCGTGGACGTTTGACCTTGACATTCAAAACACAGGCCATTAAACGGTGACCTTGACATGACCTTGACATGACCTTGACATGAGGTGACCGTGACCTTTACAATATGACCTTGAGCCCAGACACACAGGCCATTAACTCCGTGCGGGTGAAGTCTGACAGACACGCGTCTCCCATTAAATCGTGGACGTTTGACCTTGACATTCAAAACACAGGCCATTAAACGGTGACCTTGACATGACCTTGACATGACCTTGACATGAGGTGACCGTGACCTTTACAATATGACCTTGAGCCCAGACACACAGGCCATTAACTCCGTGCGGGTGAAGTCTGACAGACACGCGTCTCCCATTAAATCGTGGACGTTTGACCTTGACATTCAAAACACAGGCCATTAAACGGTGACCTTGACATGACCTTGACATGACCTTGACATGAGGTGACCGTGACCTTTACAATATGACCTTGAGCCCAGACACACAGGCCATTAACTCCGTGCGGGTGAAGTCTGACAGACACGCGTCTCCCATTAAATCGTGGACGTTTGACCTTGACATTCAAAACACAGGCCATTAAACGGTGACCTTGACATGACCTTGACATGAGGTGACCGTGACCTTTACAATATGACCTTGAGCCCAGACACACAGGCCATTAACTCCGTGCGGGTGAAGTCTGACAGACACGCGTCTCCCATTAAATCGTGGACGTTTGACCTTGACATTCAAAACACAGGCCATTAAACGGTGACCTTGACATGACCTTGACATGAGGTGACCGTGACCTTTACAATATGACCTTGAGCCCAGACACACAGGCCATTAACTCCGTGCGGGTGAAGTCTGACAGACACGCGTCTCCCATTAAATCGTGGACGTTTGACCTTGACATTCAAAACACAGGCCATTAAACGGTGACCTTGACATGACCTTGACATGACCTTGACATGAGGTGACCGTGACCTTTACAATATGACCTTGAGCCCAGACACACAGGCCATTAACTCCGTGCGGGTGAAGTCTGACAGACACGCGTCTCCCATTAAATCGTGGACGTTTGACCTTGACATTCAAAACACAGGCCATTAAACGGTGACCTTGACATGACCTTGACATGAGGTGACCGTGACCTTTACAATATGACCTTGAGCCCAGACACACAGGCCATTAACTCCGTGCGGGTGAAGTCTGACAGACACGCGTCTCCCATTAAATCGTGGACGTTTGACCTTGACATTCAAAACACAGGCCATTAAACGGTGACCTTGACATGACCTTGACATGAGGTGACCGTGACCTTTACAATATGACCTTGAGCCCAGACACACAGGCCATTAACTCCGTGCGGGTGAAGTCTGACAGACACGCGTCTCCCATTAAATCGTGGACGTTTGACCTTGACATTCAAAACACAGGCCATTAAACGGTGACCTTGACATGACCTTGACATGAGGTGACCGTGACCTTTACAATATGACCTTGAGCCCAGACACACAGGCCATTAACTCCGTGCGGGTGAAGTCTGACAGACACGCGTCTCCCATTAAATCGTGGACGTTTGACCTTGACATTCAAAACACAGGCCATTAAACGGTGACCTTGACATGACCTTGACATGAGGTGACCGTGACCTTTACAATATGACCTTGAGCCCAGACACACAGGCCATTAACTCCGTGCGGGTGAAGTCTGACAGACACGCGTCTCCCATTAAATCGTGGACGTTTGACCTTGACATTCAAAACACAGGCCATTAAACGGTGACCTTGACATGACCTTGACATGACCTTGACATGAGGTGACCGTGACCTTTACAATATGACCTTGAGCCCAGACACACAGGCCATTAACTCCGTGCGGGTGAAGTCTGACAGACACGCGTCTCCCATTAAATCGTGGACGTTTGACCTTGACATTCAAAACACAGGCCATTAAACGGTGACCTTGCTGACCTTGACATGACCTTGACATGAGGTGACCGTGACCTTTACAATATGACCTTGAGCCCAGACACACAGGCCATTAACTCCGTGCGGGTGAAGTCTGACAGACACGCGTCTCCCATTAAATCGTGGACGTTTGACCTTGACATTCAAAACACAGGCCATTAAACGGTGACCTTGACATGACCTTGACATGAGGTGACCGTGACCTTTACAATATGACCTTGAGCCCAGACACACAGGCCATTAACTCCGTGCGGGTGAAGTCTGACAGACACGCGTCTCCCATTAAATCGTGGACGTTTGACCTTGACATTCAAAACACAGGCCATTAAACGGTGACCTTGACATGACCTTGACATGAGGTGACCGTGACCTTTACAATATGACCTTGAGCCCAGACACACAGGCCATTAACTCCGTGCGGGTGAAGTCTGACAGACACGCGTCTCCCATTAAATCGTGGACGTTTGACCTTGACATTCAAAACACAGGCCATTAAACGGTGACCTTGACATGACCTTGACATGAGGTGACCGTGACCTTTACAATATGACCTTGAGCCCAGACACACAGGCCATTAACTCCGTGCGGGTGAAGTCTGACAGACACGCGTCTCCCATTAAATCGTGGACGTTTGACCTTGACATTCAAAACACAGGCCATTAAACGGTGACCTTGACATGACCTTGACCCTTGACATGAGGTGACCGTGACCTTTACAATATGACCTTGAGCCCAGACACACAGGCCATTAACTCCGTGCGGGTGAAGTCTGACAGACACGCGTCTCCCATTAAATCGTGGACGTTTGACCTTGACATTCAAAACACAGGCCATTAAACGGTGACCTTGACATGACCTTGACATGAGGTGACCGTGACCTTTACAATATGACCTTGAGCCCAGACACACAGGCCATTAACTCCGTGCGGGTGAAGTCTGACAGACACGCGTCTCCCATTAAATCGTGGACGTTTGACCTTGACATTCAAAACACAGGCCATTAAACGGTGACCTTGACATGACCTTGACATGAGGTGACCGTGACCTTTACAATATGACCTTGAGCCCAGACACACAGGCCATTAACTCCGTGCGGGTGAAGTCTGACAGACACGCGTCTCCCATTAAATCGTGGACGTTTGACCTTGACATTCAAAACACAGGCCATTAAACGGTGACCTTGACATGACCTTGACATGAGGTGACCGTGACCTTTACAATATGACCTTGAGCCCAGACACACAGGCCATTAACTCCGTGCGGGTGAAGTCTGACAGACACGCGTCTCCCATTAAATCGTGGACGTTTGACCTTGACATTCAAAACACAGGCCATTAAACGGTGACCTTGACATGACCTTGACATGACCTTGACATGAGGTGACCGTGACCTTTACAATATGACCTTGAGCCCAGACACACAGGCCATTAACTCCGTGCGGGTGAAGTCTGACAGACACGCGTCTCCCATTAAATCGTGGACGTTTGACCTTGACATTCAAAACACAGGCCATTAAACGGTGACCTTGACATGACCTTGACATGAGGTGACCGTGACCTTTACAATATGACCTTGAGCCCAGACACACAGGCCATTAACTCCGTGCGGGTGAAGTCTGACAGACACGCGTCTCCCATTAAATCGTGGACGTTTGACCTTGACATTCAAAACACAGGCCATTAAACGGTGACCTTGACATGACCTTGACATGAGGTGACCGTGACCTTTACAATATGACCTTGAGCCCAGACACACAGGCCATTAACTCCGTGCGGGTGAAGTCTGACAGACACGCGTCTCCCATTAAATCGTGGACGTTTGACCTTGACATTCAAAACACAGGCCATTAAACGGTGACCTTGACATGACCTTGACATGAGGTGACCGTGACCTTTACAATATGACCTTGAGCCCAGACACACAGGCCATTAACTCCGTGCGGGTGAAGTCTGACAGACACGCGTCTCCCATTAAATCGTGGACGTTTGACCTTGACATTCAAAACACAGGCCATTAAACGGTGACCTTGACATGACCTTGACATGACCTTGACATGAGGTGACCGTGACCTTTACAATATGACCTTGAGCCCAGACACACAGGCCATTAACTCCGTGCGGGTGAAGTCTGACAGACACGCGTCTCCCATTAAATCGTGGACGTTTGACCTTGACATTCAAAACACAGGCCATTAAACGGTGACCTTGACATGACCTTGACATGACCTTGACATGAGGTGACCGTGACCTTTACAATATGACCTTGAGCCCAGACACACAGGCCATTAACTCCGTGCGGGTGAAGTCTGACAGACACGCGTCTCCCATTAAATCGTGGACGTTTGACCTTGACATTCAAAACACAGGCCATTAAACGGTGACCTTGACATGACCTTGACATGAGGTGACCGTGACCTTTACAATATGACCTTGAGCCCAGACACACAGGCCATTAACTCCGTGCGGGTGAAGTCTGACAGACACGCGTCTCCCATTAAATCGTGGACGTTTGACCTTGACATTCAAAACACAGGCCATTAAACGGTGACCTTGACATGACCTTGACATGACCTTGACATGAGGTGACCGTGACCTTTACAATATGACCTTGAGCCCAGACACACAGGCCATTAACTCCGTGCGGGTGAAGTCTGACAGACACGCGTCTCCCATTAAATCGTGGACGTTTGACCTTGACATTCAAAACACAGGCCATTAAACGGTGACCTTGACATGACCTTGACATGACCTTGACATGAGGTGACCGTGACCTTTACAATATGACCTTGAGCCCAGACACACAGGCCATTAACTCCGTGCGGGTGAAGTCTGACAGACACGCGTCTCCCATTAAATCGTGGACGTTTGACCTTGACATTCAAAACACAGGCCATTAAACGGTGACCTTGACATGACCTTGACATGAGGTGACCGTGACCTTTACAATATGACCTTGAGCCCAGACACACAGGCCATTAACTCCGTGCGGGTGAAGTCTGACAGACACGCGTCTCCCATTAAATCGTGGACGTTTGACCTTGACATTCAAAACACAGGCCATTAAACGGTGACCTTGACATGACCTTGACATGAGGTGACCGTGACCTTTACAATATGACCTTGAGCCCAGACACACAGGCCATTAACTCCGTGCGGGTGAAGTCTGACAGACACGCGTCTCCCATTAAATCGTGGACATTTGACCTTGACATTCAAAACACAGGCCATTAAACGGTGACCTTGACATGACCTTGACATGACCTTGACATGAGGTGACCGTGACCTTTACAATATGACCTTGAGCCCAGACACACATGCCATTAACTCCGTGCGGGTGAAGTCTGACAGACACGCGTCTCCCATTAAATCGTGGACATTTGACCTTGACATTCAAAACACAGGCCATTAAACGGTGACCTTGACATGACCTTGACATGAGGTGACCGTGACCTTTACAATATGACCTTGAGCCCAGACACACATGCCATTAACTCCGTGCGGGTGAAGTCTGACAGACACGCGTCTCCCATTAAATCGTGGACATTTGACCTTGACATTCAAAACACAGGCCATTAAACGGTGACCTTGACATGACCTTGACATGAGGTGACCGTGACCTTTACAATATGACCTTGAGCCCAGACACACATGCCATTAACTCCGTGCGGGTGAAGTCTGACAGACACGCGTCTCCCATTAAATCGTGGACATTTGACCTTGACATTCAAAACACAGGCCATTAAACGGTGACCTTGACATGACCTTGACATGAGGTGACCGTGACCTTTACAATATGACCTTGAGCCCAGACACACATGCCATTAACTCCGTGCGGGTGAAGTCTGACAGACACGCGTCTCCCATTAAATCGTGGACATTTGACCTTGACATTCAAAACACAGGCCATTAAACGGTGACCTTGACATGACCTTGACTGCCTTGACATGAGGTGACCGTGACCTTTACAATATGACCTTGAGCCCAGACACACATGCCATTAACTCCGTGCGGGTGAAGTCTGACAGACACGCGTCTCCCATTAAATCGTGGACATTTGACCTTGACATTCAAAACACAGGCCATTAAACGGTGACCTTGACATGACCTTGACATGAGGTGACCGTGACCTTTACAATATGACCTTGAGCCCAGACACACATGCCATTAACTCCGTGCGGGTGAAGTCTGACAGACACGCGTCTCCCATTAAATCGTGGACATTTGACCTTGACATTCAAAACACAGGCCATTAAACGGTGACCTTGACATGACCTTGACATGAGGTGACCGTGACCTTTACAATATGACCTTGAGCCCAGACACACATGCCATTAACTCCGTGCGGGTGAAGTCTGACAGACACGCGTCTCCCATTAAATCGTGGACATTTGACCTTGACATTCAAAACACAGGCCATTAAACGGTGACCTTGACATGACCTTGACATGAGGTGACCGTGACCTTTACAATATGACCTTGAGCCCAGACACACATGCCATTAACTCCGTGCGGGTGAAGTCTGACAGACACGCGTCTCCCATTAAATCGTGGACATTTGACCTTGACATTCAAAACACAGGCCATTAAACGGTGACCTTGACATGACCTTGACATGACCTTGACATGAGGTGACCGTGACCTTTACAATATGACCTTGAGCCCAGACACACATGCCATTAACTCCGTGCGGGTGAAGTCTGACAGACACGCGTCTCCCATTAAATCGTGGACATTTGACCTTGACATTCAAAACACAGGCCATTAAACGGTGACCTTGACATGACCTTGACATGACCTTGACATGAGGTGACCGTGACCTTTACAATATGACCTTGAGCCCAGACACACATGCCATTAACTCCGTGCGGGTGAAGTCTGACAGACACGCGTCTCCCATTAAATCGTGGACATTTGACCTTGACATTCAAAACACAGGCCATTAAACGGTGACCTTGACATGTCCTTGACATGACCTTGACATGAGGTGACCGTGACCTTTACAATATGACCTTGAGCCCAGACACACATGCCATTAACTCCGTGCGGGTGAAGTCTGACAGACACGCGTCTCCCATTAAATCGTGGACATTTGACCTTGACATTCAAAACACAGGCCATTAAACGGTGACCTTGACATGACCTTGACATGAGGTGACCGTGACCTTTACAATATGACCTTGAGCCCAGACACACATGCCATTAACTCCGTGCGGGTGAAGTCTGACAGACACGCGTCTCCCATTAAATCGTGGACATTTGACCTTGACATTCAAAACACAGGCCATTAAACGGTGACCTTGACATGACCTTGACATGACCTTGACATGAGGTGACCGTGACCTTTACAATATGACCTTGAGCCCAGACACACATGCCATTAACTCCGTGCGGGTGAAGTCTGACAGACACGCGTCTCCCATTAAATCGTGGACATTTGACCTTGACATTCAAAACACAGGCCATTAAACGGTGACCTTGACATGACCTTGACATGAGGTGACCGTGACCTTTACAATATGACCTTGAGCCCAGACACACATGCCATTAACTCCGTGCGGGTGAAGTCTGACAGACACGCGTCTCCCATTAAATCGTGGACATTTGACCTTGACATTCAAAACACAGGCCATTAAACGGTGACCTTGACATGACCTTGACATGACCTTGACATGAGGTGACCGTGACCTTTACAATATGACCTTGAGCCCAGACACACATGCCATTAACTCCGTGCGGGTGAAGTCTGACAGACACGCGTCTCCCATTAAATCGTGGACATTTGACCTTGACATTCAAAACACAGGCCATTAAACGGTGACCTTGACATGACCTTGACATGAGGTGACCGTGACCTTTACAATATGACCTTGAGCCCAGACACACATGCCATTAACTCCGTGCGGGTGAAGTCTGACAGACACGCGTCTCCCATTAAATCGTGGACATTTGACCTTGACATTCAAAACACAGGCCATTAAACGGTGACCTTGACATGACCTTGACATGAGGTGACCGTGACCTTTACAATATGACCTTGAGCCCAGACACACATGCCATTAACTCCGTGCGGGTGAAGTCTGACAGACACGCGTCTCCCATTAAATCGTGGACATTTGACCTTGACATTCAAAACACAGGCCATTAAACGGTGACCTTGACATGACCTTGACATGAGGTGACCGTGACCTTTACAATATGACCTTGAGCCCAGACACACATGCCATTAACTCCGTGCGGGTGAAGTCTGACAGACACGCGTCTCCCATTAAATCGTGGACATTTGACCTTGACATTCAAAACACAGGCCATTAAACGGTGACCTTGACATGACCTTGACATGAGGTGACCGTGACCTTTACAATATGACCTTGAGCCCAGACACACATGCCATTAACTCCGTGCGGGTGAAGTCTGACAGACACGCGTCTCCCATTAAATCGTGGACATTTGACCTTGACATTCAAAACACAGGCCATTAAACGGTGACCTTGACATGACCTTGATGAGGTGACCGTGACCTTTACAATATGACCTTGAGCCCAGACACACATGCCATTAACTCCGTGCGGGTGAAGTCTGACAGACACGCGTCTCCCATTAAATCGTGGACATTTGACCTTGACATTCAAAACACAGGCCATTAAACGGTGACCTTGACATGACCTTGACATGAGGTGACCGTGACCTTTACAATATGACCTTGAGCCCAGACACACATGCCATTAACTCCGTGCGGGTGAAGTCTGACAGACACGCGTCTCCCATTAAATCGTGGACATTTGACCTTGACATTCAAAACACAGGCCATTAAACGGTGACCTTGACATGACCTTGACATGAGGTGACCGTGACCTTTACAATATGACCTTGAGCCCAGACACACATGCCATTAACTCCGTGCGGGTGAAGTCTGACAGACACGCGTCTCCCATTAAATCGTGGACATTTGACCTTGACATTCAAAACACAGGCCATTAAACGGTGACCTTGACATGACCTTGACATGAGGTGACCGTGACCTTTACAATATGACCTTGAGCCCAGACACACATGCCATTAACTCCGTGCGGGTGAAGTCTGACAGACACGCGTCTCCCATTAAATCGTGGACATTTGACCTTGACATTCAAAACACAGGCCATTAAACGGTGACCTTGACATGAGGTGACCGTGACCTTTACAATATGACCTTGAGCCCAGACACACATGCCATTAACTCCGTGCGGGTGAAGTCTGACAGACACGCGTCTCCCATTAAATCGTGGACATTTGACCTTGACATTCAAAACACAGGCCATTAAACGGTGACCTTGACATGACCTTGACATGAGGTGACCGTGACCTTTACAATATGACCTTGAGCCCAGACACACATGCCATTAACTCCGTGCGGGTGAAGTCTGACAGACACGCGTCTCCCATTAAATCGTGGACATTTGACCTTGACATTCAAAACACAGGCCATTAAACGGTGACCTTGACATGACCTTGACATGACCTTGACATGAGGTGACCGTGACCTTTACAATATGACCTTGAGCCCAGACACACATGCCATTAACTCCGTGCGGGTGAAGTCTGACAGACACGCGTCTCCCATTAAATCGTGGACATTTGACCTTGACATTCAAAACACAGGCCATTAAACGGTGACCTTGACATGACCTTGACATGAGGTGACCGTGACCTTTACAATATGACCTTGAGCCCAGACACACATGCCATTAACTCCGTGCGGGTGAAGTCTGACAGACACGCGTCTCCCATTAAATCGTGGACATTTGACCTTGACATTCAAAACACAGGCCATTAAACGGTGACCTTGACATGACCTTGACATGAGGTGACCGTGACCTTTACAATATGACCTTGAGCCCAGACACACATGCCATTAACTCCGTGCGGGTGAAGTCTGACAGACACGCGTCTCCCATTAAATCGTGGACATTTGACCTTGACATTCAAAACACAGGCCATTAAACGGTGACCTTGACATGACCTTGACATGAGGTGACCGTGACCTTTACAATATGACCTTGAGCCCAGACACACATGCCATTAACTCCGTGCGGGTGAAGTCTGACAGACACGCGTCTCCCATTAAATCGTGGACATTTGACCTTGACATTCAAAACACAGGCCATTAAACGGTGACCTTGACATGACCTTGACATGACCTTGACATGAGGTGACCGTGACCTTTACAATATGACCTTGAGCCCAGACACACATGCCATTAACTCCGTGCGGGTGAAGTCTGACAGACACGCGTCTCCCATTAAATCGTGGACGTTTGACCTTGACATTCAAAACACAGGCCATTAAACGGTGACCTTGACATGACCTTGACATGACCTTGACATGAGGTGACCGTGACCTTTACAATATGACCTTGAGCCCAGACACACATGCCATTAACTCCGTGCGGGTGAAGTCTGACAGACACGCGTCTCCCATTAAATCGTGGACATTTGACCTTGACATTCAAAAAACAGACCATTAAACGGTGACCTTGACATGACCTTGACATGAGGTGACCGTGACCTTTACAATATGACCTTGAGCCCAGACACACATGCCATTAACTCCGTGCGGGTGAAGTCTGACAGACACGCGTCTCCCATTAAATCGTGGACATTAGACCTTGACATTCAAAACACAGGCCATTAAACGGTGACCTTGACATGACCTTGACATGAGGTGACCGTGACCTTTACAATATGACCTTGAGCCCAGACACACATGCCATTAACTCCGTGCGGGTGAAGTCTGACAGACACGCGTCTCCCATTAAATCGTGGACATTTGACCTTGACATTCAAAACACAGGCCATTAAACGGTGACCTTGACATGACCTTGACATGACCTTGACATGAGGTGACCGTGACCTTTACAATATGACCTTGAGCCCAGACACACATGCCATTAACTCCGTGCGGGTGAAGTCTGACAGACACGCGTCTCCCATTAAATCGTGGACATTTGACCTTGACATTCAAAACACAGGCCATTAAACGGTGACCTTGACATGACCTTGACATGAGGTGACCGTGACCTTTACAATATGACCTTGAGCCCAGACACACATGCCATTAACTCCGTGCGGGTGAAGTCTGACAGACACGCGTCTCCCATTAAATCGTGGACATTTGACCTTGACATTCAAAACACAGGCCATTAAACGGTGACCTTGACATGACCTTGACATGAGGTGACCGTGACCTTTACAATATGACCTTGAGCCCAGACACACATGCCATTAACTCCGTGCGGGTGAAGTCTGACAGACACGCGTCTCCCATTAAATCGTGGACATTTGACCTTGACATTCAAAACACAGGCCATTAAACGGTGACCTTGACATGACCTTGACATGAGGTGACCGTGACCTTTACAATATGACCTTGAGCCCAGACACACATGCCATTAACTCCGTGCGGGTGAAGTCTGACAGACACGCGTCTCCCATTAAATCGTGGACATTTGACCTTGACATTCAAAACACCGGCCATTAAACGGTGACCTTGACATGACCTTGACATGAGGTGACCGTGACCTTTACAATATGACCTTGAGCCCAGACACACATGCCATTAACTCCGTGCGGGTGAAGTCTGACAGACACGCGTCTCCCATTAAATCGTGGACGTTTGACCTTGACATTCAAAACACAGGCCATTAAACGGTGACCTTGACATGACCTTGACATGAGGTGACCGTGACCTTTACAATATGACCTTGAGCCCAGACACACATGCCATTAACTCCGTGCGGGTGAAGTCTGACAGACACGCGTCTCCCATTAAATCGTGGACGTTTGACCTTGACATTCAAAACACAGGCCATTAAACGGTGACCTTGACATGACCTTGACATGACCTTGACATGAGGTGACCGTGACCTTTACAATATGACCTTGAGCCCAGACACACATGCCATTAACTCCGTGCGGGTGAAGTCAGACAGACACGCGTCTCCCATTAAATCGTGGACATTTGACCTTGACATTCAAAACACAGGCCATTAAACGGTGACCTTGACATGACCTTGACATGACCTTGACATGAGGTGACCGTGACCTTTACAATATGACCTTGAGCCCAGACACACAGGCCATTAACTCCGTGCGGGTGAAGTCTGACAGACACGCGTCTCCCATTAAATCGTGGACATTTGACCTTGACATTCAAAACACAGGCCATTAAACGGTGACCTTGACATGACCTTGACATGACCTTGACATGAGGTGACCGTGACCTTTACAATATGACCTTGAGCCCAGACACACATGCCATTAACTCCGTGCGGGTGAAGTCTGACAGACACGCGTCTCCCATTAAATCGTGGACATTTGACCTTGACATTCAAAACACAGGCCATTAAACGGTGACCTTGACATGACCTTGACATGAGGTGACCGTGACCTTTACAATATGACCTTGAGCCCAGACACACATGCCATTAACTCCGTGCGGGTGAAGTCTGACAGACACGCGTCTCCCATTAAATCGTGGACATTTGACCTTGACATTCAAAACACAGGCCATTAAACGGTGACCTTGACATGACCTTGACATGAGGTGACCGTGACCTTTACAATATGACCTTGAGCCCAGACACACATGCCATTAACTCCGTGCGGGTGAAGTCTGACAGACACGCGTCTCCCATTAAATCGTGGACATTTGACCTTGACATTCAAAACACAGGCCATTAAACGGTGACCTTGACATGACCTTGACATTAGGTGACCGTGACCTTTACAATATGACCTTGAGCCCAGACACACATGCCATTAACTCCGTGCGGGTGAAGTCTGACAGACACGCGTCTCCCATTAAATCGTGGACGTTTGACCTTGACATTCAAAACACAGGCCATTAAACGGTGACCTTGACATGACCTTGACATGACCTTGACATGAGGTGACCGTGACCTTTACAATATGACCTTGAGCCCAGACACACAGGCCATTAACTCCGTGCGGGTGAAGTCTGACAGACACGCGTCTCCCATTAAATCGTGGACGTTTGACCTTGACATTCAAAACACAGGCCATTAAACGGTGACCTTGACATGACCTTGACATGAGGTGACCGTGACCTTTACAATATGACCTTGAGCCCAGACACACAGGCCATTAACTCCGTGCGGGTGAAGTCTGACAGACACGCGTCTCCCATTAAATCGTGGACGTTTGACCTTGACATTCAAAACACAGGCCATTAAACGGTGACCTTGACATGACCTTGACATGAGGTGACCGTGACCTTTACAATATGACCTTGAGCCCAGACACACAGGCCATTAACTCCGTGCGGGTGAAGTCTGACAGACACGCGTCTCCCATTAAATCGTGGACGTTTGACCTTGACATTCAAAACACAGGCCATTAAACGGTGACCTTGACATGACCTTGACATGAGG
Source organism: Sepiola atlantica (assembly GCA_963556195.1). Classification (NCBI taxonomy): domain Eukaryota; kingdom Metazoa; phylum Mollusca; class Cephalopoda; order Sepiida; family Sepiolidae; genus Sepiola; species Sepiola atlantica. The sequence goes on from CAUVYP010000199.1 coordinate 74,051, forward strand.
TGACCGTGACCTTTACAATATGACCTTGAGCCCAGACACACAGGCCATTAACTCCGTGCGGGTGAAGTCTGACAGACACGCGTCTCCCATTAAATCGTGGACGTTTGACCTTGACATTCAAAACACAGGCCATTAAACGGTGACCTTGACATGACCTTGACATGAGGTGACCGTGACCTTTACAATATGACCTTGAGCCCAGACACACAGGCCATTAACTCCGTGCGGGTGAAGTCTGACAGACACGCGTCTCCCATTAAATCGTGGACGTTTGACCTTGACATTCAAAACACAGGCCATTAAACGGTGACCTTGACATGACGTTGACATGACCTTGACATGAGGTGACCGTGACCTTTACAATATGACCTTGAGCCCAGACACACAGGCCATTAACTCCGTGCGGGTGAAGTCTGACAGACACGCGTCTCCCATTAAATCGTGGACGTTTGACCTTGACATTCAAAACACAGGCCATTAAACGGTGACCATGATATGACCTTGACATGACCTTGACATGAGGTGACCGTGACCTTTACAATATGACCTTGAGCCCAGACACACAGGCCATTAACTCCGTGCGGGTGAAGTCTGACAGACACGCGTCTCCCATTAAATCGTGGACGTTTGACCTTGACATTCAAAACACAGGCCATTAAACGGTGACCTTGACATGGCCTTGACATGACCTTGACATGAGGTGACCGTGACCTTTACAATATGACCTTGAGGATTTGAAACCTTTAAAATTTTATTTATTTAATGCCAATATTCATTTAGAAAAGATACACTTAAAATGTTTGGAAATCTGATGAGTTTCTTCAAATATACTTATGGCAAGTAAGCTACATACAGTTCACACTATAATTTTTTTTTTCCTTTTTACACAAGGGATGCCGTCACCGAACCCGCCAATAGGAAGACAGTCACCGCCATAGATGTCGGGTCTCAAGAGGCAAGGAAGAACCCTTTACGGATTCGGAGGTTAAACACACATATACACTTTAACAACGAAAAACGGCCCTTTTTAGGGCCACCAACTTTTTCCAAAAAGGATTTCTCCAAACTACAATTATGCATTTGTTTTTTGTTTTTGTTTTTTCAGTCACTGCCCATTTTTGGTGAGCTGGATTTTCCCGATGTTAAAAACCATCCGTACGTCTAACTCTGTCCTCGTGGGGAGGAGGCAAATAACAAAGGGAATGAATAGCAGAGTTTTTTCCCTTTTGTTTTAGACATTTTGTAAAGTCGCTAAACAGTAATTCTTCTAGTTACTAATAAAAAACATTAGTAAAATCGAGTTATTTCCCTTTGTTTTAGACATCTTTTAAGGTCGCTAAACAGTAATTCTTCAAGCTACTGATAAAGAAAACATTAGCAAAATGAGTTATTTCCCTTTGTTTTATAACTCTTTTAAGATCGGTAAACAGTAGTTCGTATGGTTACGTATAAAGAAAAATTAATAAAATGAGTTATTTCCCTTTGTTTTGAACATCTTTTAAGGTCGGTAAACAGTATTTCGTCTAGTTACGTATAAAGAAAACATTAATAAAATCGATTATTTCCCTTTGTTTTGGAACTCTTTTAAGATCGGTAAACAGTATTTCGTATAGTTACTAATAAAGAAAACATTAATAAAATCGATTTATTTCCTTTTATTTTAGACATCTTTTAAGATCGGTAATTACTAGTATAGTCACTAATAAATAAAACATGGTTTCGCTAAACAGTAATGCTTCGAGTCACTTTTATTCCACGTGACGTCGGTTGGGTTTCAATAATAAAAAATATCACCGTAAAAGCTTATATGAGCGAAGGACTTTGAACACTGATCTGTTAAGAACCTGAAACCTCTTACTCGAATGATTGGATTGAGTATTAAATCACGAGAACTACATCGTAACACACAGTGTTAACTATTCTGTACTTTCTGTTTTCTCCCCAGCGAGCGACAGTCGATTACTGAAAAGGGAGGCAACTGCTTTTTTATTCTTTCCTAGTATAATACAACCACTTCTGTTATATCTGTGTATATATATATATATGTATTTTCTGTGTCTGTGTGTGTGTGTGTGTATATATAGATTTTATTTATCTACCCCCAACAAGGTAAGATTGACAAAAGGTCGGGAAAATGGGATTAGATAAGCCAGCGCTCGACAATTCAATTTAAAAAGATTTCTTTTTTTTATAAATTACTTGTATTTGAAATCGTCGGATTTTGAAAGTTGAATTTAATGTATTGTGCCATTCTTTGTTCATTCGAATTGCTATAAACAAAAACAAAAAACATAACTCATTTTGTTATGGTAATGTTTAAATCTCGATTTGTCAATTTTTAGCATTCCAAACTTTTAAAACATAAGGATTTGCTAAAAAATTTAAAGCCAATAATGACTTTCTATTCAACAGTTTAAAGGTTTTAGGTTTCAAATTCCTAACAGTTTAAATGCTTCCAAATACCTTTCACATTTTTAAGGGTCACAAAGTAATTTATTCTTTTATATTTAGCTATTAAGGAAAGATTAAAATGGCTGACTTGTTTATGAAGAATGTACGCTTAAATGTGTGTAATAAATATATTTCTACAAACCTGTTTCTGAATTTTTGAGATGAGGATTGATCATTTCTCACGACGTTTCAGCTGCTGTAACCCCCTTCGGGCCTTCTTCGGGTGGATCTTTACCAACTCGGGAATCTGGACTGGATTTCCAATGGCGGAACACTTGAATCCACGAGGGAAGAAGCATTATACACAAAGGTGAGGAGGAGACGTGTTGTCGCCTACTACTAAATAAACGTAAGGCTATAGAACACCGGAAAGCTGTAATACGTGGAGATACCGAAAAGTCGGGTATGGCTGACCACATATGGGACAAAGTATATATATATATTGAAACAAACAAAAAACAAGAAAAGACAATCATTTCATTTTAAAGAGATTCCTTTTAAGAACCTTTGTTTTATTAGTTCAAATTCTCAAATCCCCCCTGGAAAACAAACCCCGAATTTGTCTTTTTGCGTTTCTCTCGCAATATTCATACGGATATCATGAAAATGTCTGTTTGAAAATAGTTCTTTTTTCTTTCTTATGCATCATCCTAGTTGACTGAGAGCAGCTTGTAATGTCCTTTACTCGTAGCTTGGTAGGTATTTTGCTGAAAAAAACAAAAAAAGAAACAATTAGTCATGATCACAATTAATAGTATAATGTGTCTAATAATCAGTGAACGACAACTATTATTAAGCTTATAATTTGGAACTAACTCTTATTCAATAGCCTCACAATTGTCTTCTTTGAATTAGTTTTGATTCTCTTGAGATATCTCTAGTTATATTTGTATGTATAGGATTCGCTCGTAAACTAATTAACAAATCATTATGAATTTAGGACCACAGCTGTTAGGCATAAGAGTTGGTAATCTGGGCTATATTTAGTTTAATTTAGTTTTCTAAAATTTTAACTATTGCTATTAGGCATCAATTAATAAGTATTGGCCCAATTTCAGTTTCTTTGAGGTATTTTAATGATTCTTAGGGGGTATAAAATGGGCACAACGTCGTCCGATTTGAAAATTCAAATATATCAGATTTGTATTAAATTTGATCCATAGTCATTAGGCCAAACCCTGATCTTCATAAATGATCTCCCAAACCACATTCTAAGATCATAACGCTATAAATTGGGACAACATTTTTAAAAACACTTCTGCTATGAGTGATGATAATCGAACAGTTTGAAGTATTTATTCGAAAATAAAATCTAAATCTAATTCTTAAGAGATACTACACTTTGATCGTAGCCGGATACCCCATAAAATCAAAATTACACAAATGGAAAAAAAAAAAAAAAAAAAGGTACATACTATTTCTCTTGTTTTCGGTAACTGTGCTGCCACTTGCACATAGTAGGAACAGACTTGTAGATGATATTGTTGTTGAGGGCAGGATCGGTAGGTGATGAGGAGGAGGACAACATTGATGCGGCTAGTTGTAAATATGAATGTATATAGGTTAGAAGATTAACAAAAAATCATGTAGGCAATAAATCGAAATTATGTCAGTAAGAGAAAATGGACGATAAAAGTCACATACTACTGCTGTCTCGTGATCGTGCTGTGTCGTAATCGTCATGTTACTTGCGACGTGATTCGCCATTGGACTTTGACTGGTTCACAGAATTCCTCTGTCTCATCTTCGTCGTTGTTCTGTGTCGTCTAATTCCAACCGGTTGTGAAAACTGGTAGATATGAACAGAGTTAATTTAAAGCAAAACGAATGTCGGTAAAAGGAAATAAGGATACAAGTGATACAAGTATTGCTATAAGTGATGATGATGATGATAATGGTGATGATGATGATGATGATTTGGCAGTGGGCAGGAACGGGTTATGCTGCATTAGGGATTTAAAGCGGCACACAAAGCAGTAATCCAGTGCGTGTGACGTGACGTGAGAGCACCAACAGAAATTGCTACATCCTTGACTGACAGCTTTGTGGCTCGTGCTAATGCAATCCACATTACAGATATCTCGTTGGCTTCATGCATATATTTCGCAAAGCAAACCTTTCAACACTGACAAATTGGTGCATTTTCCTTATAGACCAGCAGCACACATAAGCATTAATCGAGTGATGAAAGTCGCGTTCGACAGCTAGCGAATACAATTGACAGGCCGAAGAGACAGCTTGTGGACGCATTGCATTAGGTTGTTCACAGACCGAATTGTATTTCCTACAAAGGCGGCGTGCAGGAAACACAAAAGCGCAAATCCAGTCTGTAAATCTGCCACACAGTCTAGAATGTTTCCGATGTTACTGTCAAACAGCAGGACTCGTCCATAGAGGCTAACGAACGACTCACACCGTACGCACAAACACCGAAGAACAGTGCTCCCTACCAGCAATAACGACGACCTTTACCGGGCACAGCGATGACGACGACCAACACCACTTTTGCAACGGACAGCGACCACGACCCTTAAAAACGATACCTGTACAACAACGATGATGGAACGACACAGGTCGTTCGCTTTTGCCAGAGAGGAGATTCGCAGCTAGTTTTACCCCCGCCGTCACTGAGAGGATAGCCACAAGGCTCAACTACCAGTTCCATGCGAAGTCGGGGAACGTCTGGCCAAGAAGACACATAGGATGGCATTGGAAGCAACGGTGCCATTTTCACTCAATTCTTTTGTTCTTCTCGGCCTGACGCGGACACGTCTTTGCTGGCTACCACATGCAACCAAGACAAAAACGACCAGAGGACCGACCTAAGTTACTGATGCCGACTCTTCCTGGATTTGTACCAGAGCCCTGTTAGCCGGGGTAGATGTTACACTACCACGTTGCCACCGCCCCTACCACGGTGAGGAAGGGTTGGATTTTTAGGGGGGAATAATAAACAAATGCTGAAAATCAATAGTAAGAGACTGCCTTGTTTAGGGTGACTGAAAGTAAAAAAACAAAATTTAAATGTAATGTCAACAAACATGCACAACTCCCCACTAAGGGTTCTTAAATAATTTGGATTATTCGGACTACTCTTCTCAACTTGAGTGTTATTCTCACAACGTTTCGGCCGCTCAACCCCCGGCCTTCTTCAGTGCCTAGGAGGAGAATGTTATCATGACGACAGAATAAATGCTACACGACCACAACTTAAAAAGAGAAGAGAGTGCATGGGATGTAGGTGGGTAGGTAAGTAGAATATATATTACACCGCCCCATCTCCCAAGGAGGAGGCAATCTCTGCGAGTCTAATATAATGATGAACGACTCCCTGCGGCGTAACGGATAAAGTGCTAGGTGAAATTCAGTTCTAAGTAACCGTGCGAGCAATACTAAGAATTGCGGATTACTTGAGAATCCTAGCCAGTCATGGCTGACGGAACGAGGAGAATACTACCCACGTGGATTCAATTAAATTTGCGTACAGATTCCAGACTTCGACAAGATAAACCTGAAGAAAATCGGAGGTTACATCGGCCGAAACGTTGTGAAAATAACGCTACAGATTCCAGAATTTGACAAGATAAACCTGAAGAAGGTCGGAGGTTACATCGGCCGAAACGTTGTGAAAATAACGCTACAGATTCCAGAATTTGACAAGATAAACCTGAAGAAGGTCGGAGGTTACATCGGCCGAAACGTTGTGAAAATAACGCTACAGATTCCAGAATTTGACAAGATAAACCTGAAGAAGGTCGGAGGTTACATCGGCCGAAACGTTGTGAGAATAACGCTACAGATGACAGCAGGCGTATGAAATTATACAAATGACACAAAATATGAATGGTCATGTAAAAAAATCTGAAACATACTTCGTGACAGTTGGAAATTTGAAAGTAATTTGGAAGCATTTAAACTGCTAAAATTGAAACTAACACATTGGAGAATTGTTGTTTAACATTAACGAAACTAGAAAATGTGAGAATCCAACACGAAAATAACGAAACTAAAATCAAAAGCGAACGTAGCGAATATATATATATATATATATATATATATATATATATATATATATATATATAAATGGTAATAATCCAGGAAAAAATATCCACTGGGTAGTAATTCAAAGAATTTCAACTGGGTTTATAAAAAGTGCTCAATATCAAATAGAGCTTTATATATGATTATTTTTATTTACACAGACATGTACAAAATCTGCGACACTGGCATGTCGATGTTATCGATCAACAGTTATTATAAACTGAGATCTCACCAGGTAGAGTTAGAATCCGATCTTAACCTCACACACGTATATACATATATTTTATATATATATTTATATTAAAAAATTCAGAAACAGACGGCATTTATAACGACAGATAACAAAACGACAAAAACAAAAAAACAACAAATAAATGTTACCAAAGGCAAGATAAGTTAAAAATAGTCGTCGTTGTATTAAGAATAAATAACTTATAAATTAGGAATCCTTCTCTCAAAAATTCAGAAACAGACGGCATTTATAACGACAGATAACAAAACGACAAAATCAAAAAACAAAAAAAAACAACCAATAAATGTTACCAAAGGCAAGATAAGTTAAAAATAGCCGTCGTTAATAAATAATTTATAAATTAGGAATCTTTCTCTGAAAAATTCAGAAACAGACGGCATTTATAACGACAGCTAAAAATCGAAAAATAAACAAAATAGGGTTAGAAAACATGCAATAAATTTTATCAATCGTGGTAAAATGCTATGGTCTAACAGTATTTTGCTTAATTTTCGATTTTTGAGCGATTATCAAGACCTCACGTGAAGGCAGGCTAAATAACCTGCATAAGTTTCTTTGAGTTTTAAGTTATTTGTAAGAGTTTTTGTTCAAAACAAACATGGTGTGTTTTAAATTATTATTTAAAAAAAATAAATTTTGTCACTATGTTAACAAAAATACTCCAAAATTCTTACCTCGTGTGAATTCTGACGCCAATGTGAAAAGCCACCTCGAAAAAGAATCAAGCCATTTTGTTTACGGGACTCGAATCGAATGACGTCATATGCACGTGTAGTCGGCGTCGTCGTCGTCGTGAACTGCCGCTCAGCGCCTTTCTTTCTTTCTTTCTTTCTTTCTTTCCCCCCTCTCTTAATCACTTTGGCCTCTTCACAGACAAAAAGAGAGAAAGAAATCCGGGGACGTCACCTGCCCGCTAAGCGCCGTTCTTTCTTTCTTTCTTTCTTTCTTTCTCCCACCCCCCCTCTCTTAATCAGTCTTTCCTTTTCCCAGATAAAAAGAAAGAAAATAACGGTGAAATAAATGTTGGCAAAGGTCGCGTCATGGTTTTTTTTATTTTTAATAAAATTGTGCTCTTAAATTATATGTAATTTTTATTTGGGCGTATATCTAAGTGATAATAGAAAGGCCATTTATAACGACAGAGGAAACCAATAAATGTTACCAAAGGCAAGTTAAGTTACTGTTCTGAATAAGTGTATTTGTGTTTTTACTTATTTTAAAAAACTTTTCTGTTAAAAAAAAACCCGGCGTTCAGTTAAAACAACTAAAAAAATGTCTGTTCATAAGCCCAGCTCGTTGATAATCGGTGAAAAATCGAAAAGTAAACAAAATATGGTACATTCGAAATCCGTGCATGTTACCGGGTTAGACAAAAAAAACACAGTTCGGTTCAAATTCTGTAGAAGTAAATTTTTTTCGATTATACTACATGATAGTAATAATAGAAAAGCCATTTTTATATATATATATATATATATATATATATATATATATATAAATGGCTTTTCTATTATTACTATCATGTAGTATATAAATGACTTTTCTATTATATTATTATATATGTGTGTGTGTGTATGATTTAACTTTTGTCAACAACCGACAGTACATTTTGTACTGTAGCGGTCAGCAAGGAATTGCATATATATACACTAAGATAAATAGATAGATAGATAGATAGATAGATAGATAGATAGATAGATAGATAGATAGAAAGTCGTGTGTGTGTATGTGTGTGTGTTTATTTAATATTGGGGGAATGTATATGTATAAATGTACATATATATATATGTATATACATATATATATATATATACATGTGTGTGTGTGTAATATATATGTGTGTGTAATATATATATGTGTGTGTAATATATAAAGATGTACAGACCTATAAATATAAACATATATACAGAGACAGATAGATAGATATATTGATAGATATTCAGAAATATGCATTAACAGATATATATATATATATATATATATATATATATATATATATATATATATATACACACACACACACACACATATATATATATACATGTATACATATATATTCTCTCTGCCCTGTCGCCATGGCAACACTCACCTTTTTTTAGCAAGAATATATGGAATAAAAAAGTTAAAAAAAGAATGCTGTTACTACTACTACTACTACTACTACTACTACTACTACTACTACTACTACTCGTGATGATGGATTTTGAACCAAAAAAACAAAAGTTAAAAATCATCTATCTATTAATTTTATTGACTGCCAATATTTAAATTTAAAATTCAAATATTACTTTTTCTTTTCTCTCATTCCTTTTATTTCTTTCATTTAACTGGGTTTGCAAACTCATGATTCAAACAATCTTACCTGAACGCAATGGGCGAAAGAGAGGGATCACATTTTTGACTAATAACACAACATACATTTTACAATATTACCTCAGCTCTCGAATTGAGTTGGTTTTGAAAAGATTCTCTTTTAATTGTTCTAATTAGCCGTAATTTATAATTAACTGAAAAAGTCATCCATTTTCTTCTGTTTTTCCAGTTTTGTCATTTTCACCGGTGCCATTTTTACCTAAACTCATGTTGTCGAATATGACAGACATGTGTGTATATATATATATATATATATATATATATATATATATATATATATATATATAGTAAGCTATGAAAATATATTTATGGCAATTAAGCTACACAGAGGCTTCCGCGTTTCATCCCCCGGAAGGGGGGGGGGGGTGGAGTCTTCAGGCTTAAAAGCATGGAGTTATGTTTGCCGGGTGTTTGTATATAAAAACGCCCGGCAAAATAACTCCATGCATTTTAGCCTGAAGACTTCCCCCTGGGGATGAAACACGGGAGCCTCTGTGTAGCTTAATTGCCATAAATATATTTTCATAGCTTACTACCTAGCTCTACTTACGTATCGAGCACTCTTGAAGTAAATACTGAAAATTGATACATAAAAAATGATATCTTATAAAATTTTATGTGGATACATGAAATACATATATATACCTATATACACACACACACATGTATATATATATATGTATATATATATATATATATATATATATATGAATATATATTTATATATATATATATATATGAATATATATTTATTTATATATATATATATATATGAATATATATTTATTTATATATATATAACGTGTACACGCACACATTCCCCCCCCTATCTACTTTAAAGAACTTTATGTATACATGTATGTATATATAAAGAGCCTAACAGATTTTACTCGATGTGAAACCTCCTGGTGAAACTGTTAACACTATATTTCATATATATTCCGGGAGGGAAACTATAATAAATTATTAAACGCACGCACGCATAAATTCACACACTAGAGATGAACGTGTACATGCACACATTCCCCCCCCCCCTATCTACTTTAAAGAACTTTATGTATACATGTATGTATACATAAAGAGCCTAACAGATTTTACTCGATGTGAAACCTCCTCGTGTGAAACTGTTAACACTATATTTCCGATATTGTGAACGATCGAATAGAGATGAACGTGTACACACACACGTTTAAAGAACTACTTGGGTCGTGGAGAGAGAGAGAGAGAGAGAGAGAGAGAGAGAGAGAGAGAGAGAGAGAGAGAGAGAGAGAGAGAGAGAGAGGTATACAGGAACTAAAAAAAGTGCTGGGATTGAGTTATGTTTCAAAAAAGGCAGAAATATTTCGTCGAGTTTCGTTGTGAGAAATTACAAATTTGAAAAAAACACTTACCGTTTTTTTTTTTTCGCCGATTACAAATTATATTTGATGCTTTTTTTTTTGTTGATTTTTGATTGACTTTTTCTCTCGTCTTTTTGCTGTTTTTTTTTGTTGATTTTCTTTTTTTTAATATCATAAAGTATTGATCTTCCTTTGTCGCGAAAAGATTGATTTTCATTATTTTTTTTTTAATATCATAAAGTATTGATCTTCCTTTGTCGCGAAAGATTTGTCGATTTTCATTGAATTTTTTTTTAATATCATAAAGTATTGATCTTCCTTTGTCGCGAAAGATTTGTCGATTTTCATTGAAATTTTGTTGTGTTTACATCCGGTTTTGTTCTGCGTGTTTATATCACGTCGGTTGTTCACAAATGTGGATTTGATTTTGATGTATTTAATGTAGATGTGCTTATTGTGAGAGATAGAGAAAGAAAGAAAGGAGGGAGGGTC